>RCUC01129831.1:0-37541 GCA_003697995.1 Taxidea taxus jeffersonii | reverse complement strand
TTTTTTTTTTTGCTCTTAATTTTGAAGTTTTTCCCTATACTGATGAAATTTTTTTCCCTAAAATTTCTGCTGCTTTGCTCTTCCTTAAGTCTAATCAACCTGGACTTTATTTTTATATACAACGTGTGATTTGATATAATTGTATTTTTTATACTGATAGCCAGTTTCCTCAGAACCTATTTATAGTATCTCTGCTATATTCCAAGTTCCTTTGTAAATCTGTTTGTACACCCTCTGTTCTGTCCCACTGTTCTGTTTGTCTATTCCTACACCAGTATCACACTTTTTTAACTACTATGGGTTAACAGTAGGTTTTGATAACTGGTAAAGTCAGTGCCCTCCTTCACTTTACTTTCCTCTTTCTCCTTCAAAGTTGTCTAGGCTATTCTTAGCCCTTTATTCTCTTTTAAAATTTTAGAATCAGCTTGTCAGTTTTCATGAAAGCATTTTAAGCAGGGATGTGTCCTGATCTAATACTTATTTTTAAAATATGACTCTCACCCATTAGAAGCCTGTTACAGTGTCCAGATAAGAGATGATGAATGGCTTAGACTAGGAGGATGACAGTGGAGATAAAAAGAAGTGGACAGAGTCAAGGTATATTTTGTGGGTAGATAAGAGAAGACTTACAAAAAAAATCTGAATATGGGAGATGAGGAAAGGGAGGCTTCAAAAATAACACTTAGATTTGGTTTCAGTTATTACTGGGGGGACAATGGTGCTATTTATTTAGAGAAAGCGTAAAGACTAAGGGAAATATTGGCTTGGGGAAGGGGAATCAAGAGTGCTGTTTTGGACATGTTAAGTTTAAAATACCTATTAGACATTCAAATGTAAGATTTTTAGTAGGCAACTGGATATACAAGTCTAGATCTCAGAGGAGAGAGGTCAGGGTTAGAGTTGTAAATTTGGGGAGACATTGACAAATAGGTAATATTTTATTTATTTACACACACACACACATACACAGAGAGAGAGAGAGAACAAGCAGGGGGAGAAGTAGAGGGAGAGGGAGAAGCCCCTCCCCACTGAGCATGACCTGAGCCAAAGGCAGATGCTTAACTGACTGAGCCACCCAGGTGCTCAGTTGTTGTTGTTGTTGTTTTTAAAATTTTATTTATCTATTTTTTGAGAGAGAGAGAATGAGAAAGAGAGAGAGAGAACATGAGAGGGGAGAGGGTCAGAGGGAGAAGACTCCCTGCAGAGGAACTCTGTCCTGGGACTCCAGGATCATAACCTGAGCTGAAGGCAGTCTTAATCAACTGAGCCACCCAGGCATATTTTACGTATATATCTTTAAAAAAAAAAAAAAAGAACTCTTTTAAAAATAATCACTTATAGGGCGCCTGGGTAGCTCAGTTGGTTAAGCAACTGCCTTCGGCTCAGGTCGTGATTTTGGAGTCCTGGGATCAAGTACCGCATCAGGCTCCCAGCTCTACAGGGAGTCTGTTTCTCCCTCTGACCTTCTCCCCTCTCATTTTCTCTCTCTCACCCTCTCTCTCTCAAATAAATAAAATCTTTTAAAAAATAAAAATAAAGGTGTGCCTGGTTGGCTCAGTGGGTTGGGCCACTGCCTTCAGCTCGGGTCGTGATCTCAGGGTCTTGGGATCGAGTCCCACATCGGGCTCTCTGCTCAGCAGGGAGCCTGCTTCCCCTTCTCTCTCTGTGCCTACTTGTGATCTCTCTCTGTCAAATAAATAAATAAAATCTTTAAAAAAATAAAAATAATCACTTGTAAACCTAAAAATACTTAATTGTAATTTCTTGATATCATCAAATGTGCAACCAGTTTTCTCATTTCAACTGTCCTATAAAATTTTTTGAATCAGGATCTATGTACTGTCTACTGTAGTTGGTTGATACTTGTCTTTTAAAAAAATTTTTAATTCCAGTATAGTTAACATTCAGTGTTATATTCATTTCAGGTATACAACATAATGATTCAACAGTTTCATGCCTCACCCAGTGCTCACCATGACAATTACACTCCTTAATCCCCATCACCTGTTTCACCCCTCTGGTAATCATCAGTTTGTTCTCAATAGTTAAAAGAGTCTGTTTCTTGGATTGTTTCTGGTTTTGTTTTTTTTTTACCTTGCTCATTTGTTTTGTTTTTTAAATTCCACATATAAGTGAAATCATAAGGTATTTGTCTTTCTTTGACTTATTTCACTTAGCATTATACAGTTGATATTTGTATTAAATATTATTTGATCCATAGGTCCCCCATTCTTTTTTTCCTTGCATTTTCTATTATCCTTAAAGAAACTATGCCATTTGCCCTGAATAGTTTCTTACAGTCTGGGTTTTGCTCATTACATTCCTAAGATGCTTAACATTTTCCCCTGTTCTTGTTCCTATGAATTGCTATTTAAGTGAAGCTTGATTTAATTCAAGTTTGTTTGTTTTTTGCAAGACTACTTCATAGGTGAGAGTATATATTCTGTCATGAAGTATATAATTATCTGGTGTTCTGGGACGCCTGGATGGCTCAGTTGGTTAAGTGGCTGCCTTCAGCTCAGGTCGTGATCCCGGCGTCCTGGGATGGAGTCCCGCATCGGGTTCCTTGCTCGGCAGGGAGCCTGCTTCTCCCTCTGCCTCTGCCTGCCTGTCTGCCTGCCTGTCTGCCTGTGCTGGAGCTCTCTCTCTCTCTCTCTAACTAATAAATAAATAAAATCTTAAAAAATTAAAAAAAAATTATCTGGTGGTCTTTTTGTGATATTATCAGCTATTGAACATGACTATGTAAAGTTCACTAATTAGGAATTGCAAAATGATAATCTTCTAATTCTATTTTCCATTTTTATTAGTTGTAAGACATATAAAAAGACATTTCCTGTTAACTATTTGGTCATCTTGAGGCACAGTTTGTACAAGAAAGACAGGATAAATACTTTGATTTTTTTTTCAACTTATTTTCAATTTTTGGAAAAATTACTTTTTTTCTTAAAATCCTCTAAAGGTGACCAATAAGATGTTTTGTTTTGTTAGTGTCATTATAAATTCATGGATTTAAGTGTTTTTGGTATGTTCTAATCTATTGCAGTTATTACCATAGTTGCTGCTGGACTTGTCCCAACTTAGCTAGTGGGAAATCTTTCAGATTGACTCTTGAGAGCTTTTTTTATTTTCTTTTTAAAGATTTTATTTTATTTACTTGACAGATAGAGATCACAAGTAGGCAGAGTGGCAGGCAGAGAGAGGGGGAAGCAGGCCCCCTGCGGAGCAGAGAGCTGGACATGGGGCTCAATCCCAGGACCCTGGAATCATGACCTGAGCCCAAGGCAGAGGCTTCAACCCACTGAGCCACCCAGGTGCCCCTCTTGAGAGTTTTTTGATTTTACTTACTTGAAACTCTTTCATCATTATAAACAAGCTTTATTTATTTCTTTATTTATTATAAACAAGCTTTATTAAAGATTATGAATTTAGTTTCCAAGGGACTTATAAATGGTTTTCTTTCTTTTTTAAAAAATTTTATTTATTTATTTGACAGAGAGATCACAAGTAGGCAGAGGAGCAGGCAGAGAGAGAGGGGGGAAGCAGAGAGCCCGATGCAGGGCTTGATCCCAGGACCCAGAGATCATGACTGGAGCCGAAGGCAGAGGCTTAACCCACTGAGCCACCCAGGTGCCCCTATAAATGGTTTTCTATGGAGAGATTATTTACTTGATCTGTTGTTTTCACGAGTAAAATATGTTTTGACCCATTGGGATTTTGTAGCTCATATATAAAAACTGAAAGGTTATTCTGTTGTTCTTGACATCTATGACATGGAGTTTTTGATTCTATCTCTGATCTATTTGTCTTCCCTCTCTTTATAAACATTGAAACTAAATGCATAATCTCTTAAGAACTTGTATTTCATATGAATCATAAAAGAATATCACTGTGGTTATTTAACATTTGAATGATAATTCTGGTTCTTTTAAAAAAATATTAAAATGTCTGCTCTTCTACACAGACTGTAGTGAAAGGCATGAGAAATGCTGCAGGGCATTGATAGAAATTATAATTGACCTTAGCTTTTGTCCCATGATACTACAGGACTACCAATATGCTGCACTCAAAGTCAGGAAAAAAAGTTTTTGAGATATAATTCACATACTATAAAATTTATTGTATATAATCTAGTGCCACTTAGTTCATTGCTTAACCATTACCATTATCTAGTTCCAGAACATTTTTATCACCCCAAATGAAACCTTATACCCATTAGTCAGGCACTTCTCATTTCCAGCTTCCCCTGAGCTCCTGGCAACCACTAATCTGCTTTCTGTCTCTATGGATTTACCTGTTCTGAATATTCCATATAAATATAATCATACACTATATAGCCTTTTATATCTGGCTCCTTTCATTTAGCATGATATTTTTAAGGTTCATCTATATTTTAACATGTATGTGTACTTCATTTCTTTTTTTTATTAATAGATTTTATTTATTTATTATTTTTTTAAAAGATTTTATTTATTTATCTGATAGACAGAGATCACAAGTAGGCAAAGAGGCAGAGAGAGAGAGGAGGAAGCAGGCTGTCCGCAGAGCGGAGAGCCCGATGCGGGGCTCGATCCCATGACACTGGGATCATGACCCGAGCCGAAGGCAGCGGCTTTAACCCACTGAGCCACCCAGGCGCCCCAACAGATTATATTTTTAAAGCATTTTTAGGTTTAGAGAAAAGCTGAGCAGAGAGTACAGAGAGTTCTGTAAAAGCTCCCTCTTCCCCCCTCATACTTGCCCTACATCTCCCCAGTTTCCCCTATTATTAGTATCTTGCATTTGTGTGGTACACTTGTTATGATTGATGAACCAATACCAATATACTATTATGAACCGAAGCCTGTTGTTTGCATTAAGATTCACTCCTTGTGTTGTTTGATGTGTATACCATTACTTCATAGGTGAGGGTATATATTCTGTCATGAAGTATATAATTATCTGGTGGTCTTTTTGTGATATTATCAGCTAGTATCAAACAGAATAGTTTCGCTGCTCTAAATATCCCCTGTGTTCCATCTGTTCATCTTTCCTTTTCCACTTAACCTCTAGCAACTACTCATCTTTTTACTACTACTCTCTACAGAATGTCATATAGTTGCAATCATTTAGTATGTAATCTCTGGCAACCACTAACTTTTTTTCTTAAGATTTATTTATTTATTTGAGAAAGGGAGTGTGCATGCATGTGGGGTTGGGGCAGAGGGAGAGGAAGAGAGAGAATCCCCCCCATCAGCAGTCTCCCCACTGAGTACAGAGTCCAGCACAGGGCTTCAAGGCTGAATCCCAGGACCCTGAGATCTCAGCCTGAGCCAAAATCAAGAGATGGATACTTGACCAACTGAGCCACTTAAGCACCCCAACCACTAACCTTTCTAAAAAAATATTTTTAAAGATTTTATTTAATCACAAGTAGGCAGAGAGGCAGGCAGAGAGAGAGGGGGAAGCAGGCTCCCTGCTGAGCAGAGAGCCCAACGAGGGGCTCAGTCCCAGAACCCTGAGATTATGACCTGAGCCGAAGGCAGAGGCTTAACCCATTGAGCCACCCAGGCGCCCCTAGAGCTCATTTCTTTTTTTTATTGCGAATAATATTCCACTGTGTGGAGGTACCATAGTTTGTTTATCCATTTACATATTGAAGAACATCTTGGTTGCTTCTAAAGTTTGGGCACTTATAAAATAAACTGCTATAAACATTCAGGTTTGTACCTATAAGCCTCTGTGTACAGATATAGGTGCTATAAATACAGAGGTTTCTGTATGAACATGAACTTTCAACTCACTTGGGCAAGTAACAAGGCACATGATTGCTAGATCATCTGGTAAGCGGTGTCTAGTTATATAAGACACTGCCAAGCTGTCCCAGGGACCCCTAGAGCCACATAGGTGCCCTGATCTTCATTTTTGAAATGACCTTTATTTATATGACAGACAGAGATCACAAGCAGGCAGAGAGGCAGGCAGAGAGAAAGGAGGAAGCAGGCCCCATGCAGCACAAAGAGCCCAATGTGGGGCTCGATCCGAGGACCCTGGGATCGTGACCTGAGCCGAAGGCAGAGACTTTAACCCACTGAGCCACCCAGGTGCCCCCACATCTTGCATTTAAATGGATCTTTTACCCATGCATGATTTGTGACATCATGCATTGGTCATTTGAAAAATATTAACTCACTGAGTTATGTAGGTCTTTCAAATGCTGTAAATTTCATTCTGGATAACATATAAAATAAAAATTTCATTTGTTAATGTCCCCAATCTTGGGGCGCCTGGGTGGCTCAGTTGCTTAAATACCTACCTTTCGCTCAGGTCATGATCCCAGGGTCCTGGGATTGAGCTCTCCGTTGGGCTCCCTGCTAATGCAGGGAACCTGCTTCTCCCTCTCCTCTCCCCTTGTGCTCGCTTTCACTCTGTCTCTCTCTCTCAAATAAATAAATAAAATCTTTTTAAAAGTGTCTTCAATCTCATTTAAAAGATCTTTAAAGGTCTATCACTTGTTTTCCTGAAATAACAATCTCACTTTGTTTTCAAGAAAATGTCTCCAAATATTCAAGTCTGACTAACATCATGTATCAGGGTTTTTCAAGTAAAAATGGTATTCCAGATAAAAAGTAGCTAGTTAAGCTGGCATCTCAAAATCACAGTGAGACTCCTGGGTGGCTCAGTCGGTTAAGCATCTGTGTTTTGATTTCGGCTGAGGTCATGATCTCAGGGTGGTGAGATTGAGCCCTGTTGGCTCTGTGCTCAGCTCCACGCTCAATCTCTTGAGTTTCTTCCTCTCTCTCTCTCCCTCTGCCCCTCCTGCATGTACTCTCTCTCTCTCTTCTCTCTAAAATAAATAAATAAATCTTCTAAAAAATTCACACAAATGTTTTCCCTCAGGGCATCCACCATACTTAAGTATGCAGCAGAAGTATTTGTGCATATTTCTCGTTTAGTCACACAAATAAAAAGAACATGTGCTCAAAAAAAAAAAGAGAGAGAACATGTGCTCAAGTTTCAAAATTAATAAAATTAACCATTTTTACTACTTTTTAAAGGACATTCTTGGGGCACCTGGGTGGCTCAGTTGGTTAAAGCCTCTGCCTTTGGCTCAGGTCATGATCTCAGGGTCCTGGGATTGAGCCCCACATCAGGCTCTCTGCTCAGCGGGGAGCTTGCTTTCCCCCTCTCCCTCTGCCTACCTCTCTGCCTACTTGTGATCTCTCTCTCTGCCAAATAAATAAATAAAATCTTTTTTTTTTAAAAGGACATTCTTAAGTGAAACTGGCTATTTTTTTTTAATTGCAAGTATGTGATGGTAGAGAACACTATGACTGTGAGTGTTCCTTGGTCATCCTAAGGCCCAGTAGTTTTGCTTTTACACCATAAGTGCAACAGTGGGAAAGCTAATTAATATTTTAATATTACTATGAGAGTATTTTTTAAAAAATAGTTTTGATTTTGTGGACCCCTGTGCATGTCTCAGGGACCTCCAGCAGTCTGGGCACCACACTTTGATAACTGCTACATGTTGTTTTTGTATCTTTTAGCTTGTTTCAAAATATTAAGTTAGAGTTTTCATTTGTGATTTATCTTTCTAGAGTGCTTTCATTCTTTAGGGATATTACTCTCTTTTTTCCTTTATTAACTCATATAAAATAACTGTAATCCTTACTTTTACATGGTAAGGGTAGGCCAGAATAGCTTTTCTAGGTTCAGGGTTTTGGAGCTCCCTCTTCTGTTATGTTCACAACGTGCTAAAAAAAAATGGAGCTTTGTGTGTCCTGATATCTGCCATCTTTGCTTTTCTCTCCACTTGTATCTCTACCTTCTCTTTCCTTTGAACCTGTTGCTTCTATACCATTCAATGTGGATTCTACTCCCACTAATTTTTCCCTGACGTGAGTCTTGTCTTGAAAGCAATCTTCAGTTTATTACTTTTCAGAGTTTTGGGGTCCAGACTGCTCTAGCACCTTAAACCTCATTTCATTGCAGTCTCCTGGCACTCGCCTTACATATTGGATCTTGCAGAACCTCCTTCCAGTTTTGATTGCTATTGTATTTAGCTCACCACACTTGCCAGTGAGTTCCTATTGACAATTCTGAGATTCTCCTCTTTTTAGTGCTGTTAGAAGTCTAGTTGACTTTCTTCTATATATATGATATATTATGTAATATCATATTCTTTAAAACGGTTACACACATATGTACTTTTCCCTCACTGTCTTAGAGATCTTTCCATATGATCACTTACAAATCTACCTCATTCTTTTTAATAACTTCATAACAATAATTAACACTTACATAGCAATTATGTATCAGATACTGTTCTAAGCTTTGTATATATATTAATTTAATCATTACAGCATCTTATGAGTTAAGTACTGTTGTTATCCCTATTTTACAGATAAAGAATCTGAAGTACAGAGAGAGTAAATTACTTACAGAAAACCACAGATCTAGTACTTTGTCCATTGTATCCATCTACTGTTATTTAGGACACCAGGTTCTACTCTTCTGTGGGTAGACCCTGCGATCGTTTTCTTTTCCTTTTCTTTTTTTCTCTTTTTTAAAATGGTCCTAAAACCCTTCTGCAATTGATACCCACATGTATATATTATATATCCTGGCAACATTTTTTTGAGTTTAATTTATAGGGCTAAATCCCAGGAGTAGGATTGCTACATTTCTTTTTTTTAAGATTTTATTTATTTTTTTGACAGAGAGAGAGGGAGAGAGCAAGCAAGCACAGGCAGACAGAGTGGCAGGCAGAGGCAGAGGGAGAAGCAGGCTCCCTGCCGAGCAAGGAGCCTGATGTGGGACTCATCCCAGGACACCGGGATCATTACCTGAGCTGAAGGCAGCCGCTTAACCAACTGAGCCACCCAGGCGTCCCTGCTACATTTCTTTTTAAATTTGTTTTGAGAACTTTTGAAGACATATAACATCCTGCAGGATGAATAGAGAAACACAAGGGTGCTCTAAAACCAAGGTTTGGTTTCATTGTATTAGGTGATATCACTGCTATTAAAAAGGAAAATCTGATCTTATGAATCTTGGATGTAGGTCCTTTCACAAATGGGGTATGGGAGGAAGAGCTATGTTCACTGACTGTTGTTTAAGCAGAGTTCATAATATATCTGCTGGTGATCTCTTTTCAGAATTGGTGGAGTCTCTTTCATTGCAGGGATCTTATGCTGGAAAAATTCATTCTATTGGTGATGCCTTCAGGAATTTTAAAAACCTCCGATCCTTAGATTTATCAAGAAACTTGATCACAAGCCTGAAGGTAAGTTCTATATTCTATGACTAGTCAGTTCAGCCCAGTTCATTTTAGCAGTACTAGTAGTAGTAGTAGTCATAGTAGTTTTGATGGGAAGAAGTAAGAGATAACGTCAGCCTGGGGAATATAGGATCTTCCTTTTAAGTGTTTCCAAACTAAATTTTATTATTTGCTGGAAAACTCATTCAGCTTTATTCTATGTTTGAAATTTTCTGGTATAAAATATTGGGGAAATTTTCTTTTGTACTCAGGGAAAATTATTTTAAATGATAACAGGCTAAAGGCAATAGGACATATTTTTTAATGTGTATAAAAAATTATAAGGAGCACTTGTGAAAGTACATATTCTTAGTTGCTACTCTGAGAGAGATTCTCAGTTAGTAGGTCTCGGGTGGGCTCATGGTATACCCGGAGGATTCTGATGGTGTTGGTACGTGGTACGGAAACATTGACCTAGATTATTAGTGTGGGTTTTTTCTTTTTTCTTTCTTTCTTTTTTTTTTTTTTTTTTTACTGTGGGTTTTTTCAAGGAGAAGGAGGAAATGGTGGTCTTGAAGCAAAGAAAAATCTCTAGATTAGGGGATGGGAGAGCAGAAGGCAAGACAAGAAAGTGGACAGGAGCAGGTTTGAGCAGTGTGGGGATTAGCAAATACACAAAGAGCTCTACAAACCTAAGTGTGCACACACGGAGGTGGAAGTTCTGTCTTCTTTGTGGTGGAGCCCCAAATGGTATTTCTCCTACGTGTTCCGGTTTTACCCACTTATATGCCTGTCTTGATTAAGCCCTTCTTTGTGAGACTGAAGGTGAAAGACTCACAAATGCTCTTCAGGATTAGTTAATGATCTCCTGGATTATCCTGCCAGTGTTGTGCTTTTAAGGGGACACTTATCCAACAAGACAGGCCAGACCCAGACCCAAATCTAAAACAAAGGACCCTAAAAGAGAAGTTCAAGCAAGATTTCCAGCTAGGACTCAAAAAGCAGAAGCTGCAAGTTAACTAGGTCGTTAGACTTTTTGGTAGCAGCCATTTATATTTGGCCCATCAGTTTCAGAAAGTATTAGTTCAGATTTGCTTAGGTCTCCTCTTTTCACGTGTATGTATTTAATTTTGCTTGTTAATTTTCATGCTAAAAAATTAAGTGGACATTGCCATAATTTGTTTTTATACTCACATTCTTTCTACTCCTGTAAATCGGGCAAAAAACTATTGTGAAGATTAACATGTGTACACTCTTTAGCATATAAGAAGCACTTAGTAAATGCTTTCTCCATTTTTTTGCATCTATGATTTACCTACATATGTTCATCTCTAGCAGTTCTGAATCATTTTACTTAATTTTCTTAGGGGATAAATGTTTTGTGATTATTTCTAGTAAAATTTTTGGGAAAATGTGAATTCATGCCAAGTAGGAAAAGTGAGAGGAAGATAGAAGTCATTTTCTTGACTTTTACACTGAGAGACATTAAAAGATTACTTGAGCTGGGCCATTTGACACATTTAAAGAGAGTCATAATGGTGTACTGCCCTGAAAGTAGGGCCAAAGTCACTGACAATTATTCCTAACTACTGACCATTTCACAATATAGAAGTTAATGGAATCAAAAAAAGCCAGAAAGAAATGAATCAAAGTGTAAACTGGGTTCTCTATTCAGAAATGCTTTGTGTATATCTTTGAGTTTTCTAATTTTCTGCAACAAGAGAATGATGGTTTTGAATAACAGAAGAATAAAAAACATTATTTTATAAATTCATAGTGGAAAATAATTTTACTGAAATTACTCTCAATGACAGAGTTCCTTCTATGGTATGCAGTTTTACTATAAAAGGATGTGATTGTACATATATGTACATGTTTTAAATCACGGTCCTGAAATTTAATGTTGGGCAAAAGCAGAACTGCATGAAAATTAAACAATTATTTTCAATAGTAGAGTTCAGCAAAGAAGGCATACAGTGGCTTTTCCTCTCCAGTATCCCAGAGAAATGGAGGAGTGGGGTAATTCTGGAAGGGGAAACAAGGACAAGAAGGGTTCCAGATTGGAACAAGGAACAAGACAAGGAAGACTTAGATACAGTGTTTTTTTGTTTTCCCATATACTCCATTGACCTTAAACATGAGGCATTGAGATATAAGAACACACAACATACACACACTTAATTTTTTAAAATTATACTCTTCTTCCTCAGAACTATCTTTTTTGCCTATCTCCTTTCCTCTTGAAAATTGATGTGTTTCTGGGGTCAGGAGAGTGGATGTGGCAAGGGTGAGAGAAGGGCAAAAGTGACTTAGCCTAGCCACTGCAAGGGAGAGTGATCGGGGAGCAACAGAAGTAGATATCTGACTGCAAATATCTGATTGCAGATTTTTCCATGTCAGGTTCTTAAATATACAGTACATCTAGTGCCTGTAGGCTGATTGTTCTTATTCTCAGGCTTCTAAATAAGAATTTCAAACCTGCCTTTCTCATGGATGATTCAGGTAACATGTTTAAGGATAGAAGTAATAGTTATATTTCCACCTTTATCTGTGAGATTCCTAGTCCTTACCTATGTGCAGTTTTATAATGTGGTCTTTTCCTTGCAGGGCATCCAGTATTTATGTTCACTCCAAGACCTGAATTTATATTATAACAACATTCCTTCATTAGTGGAGGTGTCCCGCCTACAGCCTTTACCCTTCCTCAGAGAACTAGATTTGAGACTCAATCCTGTTGTCAGGAAAGATACAGATTATAGGCTCTTTGCTGTGTACACGCTACAAACTCTGGAGAAACTGGGTGAGACCCTCCTCCCCTGTTCCTTGCCCCAGAATTTACATTAAACCAGCTGCCTCCTATCCTTTTGGGTGTTGGCCCACAGTGTGCACTGGCAGGATATATTTATCTATTAGTCAATATTTATGTAATTCTTTTGTGTTGGCAGGATGTATGACGAGTCCTTTTTTTTATTGAATGACAATCTGTGATTTTATCAGTTACTTCCAGCTTTAGTTTTCTTCAGTTGATGGTTTCACCACCACTTCCTCCCCAACAAAGAGTTTCCAGGTTGAGATTTATTTTTCCAGGTGCCCCAAATTTGCAAGTATATTAGCAGTAGAAAATGAATACAACAACTCTTTGGGGCTTAGTTGACAAGGAACAATAAATATCCCTTCAAATGAGCTAGTCTGTATTTCTTTATAATTTTATTGTTGAGTATACATTTCTTATTGATATAAACTTGAATTTGCTCTTGGAGAAAGCAAGATTTCTCTTGCTTAGTGGGGAAACTAATTTGTTTCAGAAACAGTGTAACTTTTTTTTCTTTTTTTTTTTTAAGATCACAAATAGTCAGAGAGGCAGGCAGGGGGTGGTGGGAAGCAGGCTCCCCACTGAGCAGAGAGCCTGTAACAGGGCTCAATCCCAGGACCAAGCTGAAGGCAGATGCCTAACTCACTGAGCCACCCAGGTGCCCCATCAGAAACAGTGTAACTTTCAGCAGACTACTAGGCCATTTGGATTGTTTGCTGCCTAAACTCTACTTTCCTGCAGTGGTAGCTATACCTATGTGGCAGTTGTTGCTATGGTATCCCTGTAGTCTCCCTGAGTTACTATTTGCTCCAGTGACAACACAATAGCATTATTTTGTGACCTGTCTCTAACAAAAGAATATGAGACTGATCTTTAGTTTTTACTCTGTGAATATGGTTTTCTGACCCACTACTGTTTACTCCAAAAAAGAAACATGCTCAGACCACGGTTTTTGCCTCCAGATGACCGAGCTGTGCGGGAAAGTGAGAGAAAAGCTGCCAAGCTGCATTTTAGTCAGTTGGGCAACAGTGAAAATTTTCTTTTAGAGGTGGAAAAAAGGTAAGACAATTACTTTAAAAAAAATGTTTTAGTTTGGTTCAGACATAGATAGCAGTGAATTCCTACTTAATGTCTTCATTTTCAGCAGAAATCTCCACAAGTTGTAAGAATCCTCAGATCAGGAAAAAAAGTATCTAGTTAACATATTGAAATTTATCTGGGATGAGAATCTGGCCCTCAGAAGGAACATTTCTGCTTTCTTGAACTATTGGGTCTGCTTTGAGTATAATTATTATTTTTTAAAGATATTATTTAGTTGAGAGAGAGAGAGAGAATAAGCTGGGGATAGGAGCAGAGGAAGAAGAAGCATACTCCCTGCTGAGCAGGGAGCCGGATGAGGTGTGGGGGTCAGATCACAACCTGAGCCAAAGGCAGATGCTTAACAAACTGAGCCACCTATGTGCCCCTGGATAGAATTATTGCTAATTCTCTAAAGCTGCTGTTCAAAGCTTATAGGTAGGGATACCATGAGATATCATCCCCATAAATGCTTACCAACTCTTTCCTGAAGTTATAAATCAGTATGTAGTCTTTTCCTATTGAATTAGAAGGTTTGTGTTAACAGGGAGATAATTTCTTAAAAGGTAAGGGAAACATTTTTTCTACCAAATCAAAAGTAAACAGACCTTGAAGATCTAAAGTATCTGAATGGTAGATTTTTCTATTTCTTGTTACTAAAATCTGATCAAAATAAGATACCATATATTCTACTCCAAAACTCATGCTCTTATTTTTAAAAAACAACTCCATTAAATTTTACATAATACAGAAAAATGCAGTGAAAAAAGTGAAAATCACCCCATACTCTTCTGTTACCAAGAGTTAACTACTAGTAATGTTTGGTAGACATCCTTCTAGACATCTGTGTACCTACCAAAAGACAAATGTAAATGTGTCTGTTAGTATCGCTTTCTGGTGGTATAAGTAAAGCATACTTATTATTGAGAATTTGGAAAGTACAGAAAAACCACAAGATATAAATAAGCAACTCATATTTTCACTACCCAGAAGTAAACATTAATTATATTATAGTAAGCATCCTCTTAGTCTTAGGTATATGTGTGGGTGTGTGTTTATATACAATATTCTGTGTTACATAACAGATCTCTAAATATACATTAATAATAAAATAATATGTACATAATATTTATTTTATAGTAATTTCTTCCTATACATAACATTTGTATTTTGATAAGATATGAACATATCTCCACAACATTAAATATTCCTCTCCAGAATGAATTTTTTCTTTGTTTATTGCCATTCTCCTCCATGAGAATTGGGAACTTGCTTGTCTTATTTGTTGCAATATCCCTAGTGCCTAGAACACTGTCTGACACATATAAGGTACTAAAAAATAATTTGTTGAATGATGAGTGAATGAAGTCAATATCTGTTCTCTTGGCGTGGGATCTTTCTCTTTGTCTATCTCTGCCCTAATCCTTTAGATGTCTTATAATGTAACACTCAGAGAGCATTTTTAGTTCCATATATATATATATATATATTTTTTTTTTTAGTTCTCTATTTTTTAACTCAAGTTTATTGAGGTTTTTACAAAAATTTACCCTGCTATAAAAAGAAATGGAATGTTCCTTAAAAATTATTTGTGTATATATTTTGTAAAGTAATTCTTAATTTATTTGGTGTACCTTGTTTATTACAGAAATACAGAGCTTAATTAATGTGTAACTGAATACACTTCCTAATAAGGCAGATGATTAGCACTATCATATTTCTGTTTATCATAGTTACCATATGATGTGATGATGATTGCAAAAGCAGAGGTAAAATGTTACTCAAGTGCCCAGTCCTAGCATTAATATCTTTTAAGTTCTCTAACCCTGGGTAAAGACTTTTTAAAAAAAATGATTATTTATTTATTTATTTGACAGACAGAGATCACAAGCAGGCAGAGAGGCAGGCAGAGAGATAGAGGGGGAAGCAGGCTCCCCGCTGAGCCTAGAGCCCAATGCAGGGCTCGATCCCAGGACCCTGGGATCATGACCTTAGCCAAAGGCATAGGCTTTAACCCACTGAGCCACCCAGGTGCCCAGGACTTTCTTAAGTGTTTCTGAATCCCAGTTTCCCCAACCTATATAGTGGTGATAATGAATAATAAAGGAGCTTTTATGATTAAATGAAATGGTGGGGGTAGTGCCTGGCTCATAGTCTAGACTGTCTATACTTCTAGTCTGTAGTTATATCTTACTATACTATATCAATCAAGAGCAAACATTTGCCTCTCTTGTCTTTTTTTTTTTTTTCTTTTAACTAATGGCTGTAGTTGCTCCCAGTACAATTCTTGGCAGCAGAACCTTCCTTTCTGTGTCCTATGAATTTTTTAACTCAAAAGAAAATATCTTATTCCCTTAATTACTTAGACCTAAGTTTGTATCAAGAAAACAGTGTCTAGGTCCTGAATTTTCTGGCTTTCGTACTTTATTATTATTATTTTTTGAAGATTTTATTTAGAGAGCGAGAGAGAGCACATACCTGCATGAGCAGGGGGAGGGGCAGAGGGAGAGAGAGAATCTCAAGCAGACTCCCTGCTAAGCCCAGAGCCTTACACAGGGCTCAGTACCATCACCCTGAAATCACAACCTGAGCTGAAATCAAGAGTCAGATGCTCAACCTATTGAGCCTGACTTTCATACTTTAGAAGCTGAACTATGGTGTCCTTCTCTCTCACTATTCCCAGTAACAATATTATGGCTTTAAAAAAATGGGTTTAACTGAAATATTTGTGAAAATAATATTTTCTAGAACATTTAAAAAATCTTATTACCACGAATTAATGTTTTCTAAATAGCATTTACTAATGATCTCAGAAACCTCCTTTTGAGCTTTTTAAAAAAATTTTAATTTTAAGTAAATTATTCTGTGTGGCAGCTCTAGGGAGAAGACAATGAAAAACTGTGTGACTGATGAGAGCTCTGCATCAAAAGTCAATGCTAATGTTGATAACAGAATTGAAACTGGTAAGTTTCCTCTCTTTGATCACAAAATGCTTAGAACATTAGTTATTTCAGCTTTTATGGCTCATCTTGAGTAGGATGAAGACAAAATAGTTGAGAAATAACATATTTGAAGTAAGCACTAGATTTACTGACTGTGTTTCTCCTCCTTTCTCTCAGTGCCAGAAAAGGCCCTATTTACTGAGCAGGCCTAAACCAGAACCCATCAAGTACAAGCTGTACTCAGAATTCAATTTCATTTACATCAATTTACATCATTAGTACATTCTGAAAAATTGCATTACCAGTCCCCATGGTCCCTGAGCATTGCTAAGGTGATTGATTCATTAGCCAGAGACTCATGACTCATCTGTATCAATGCAGCTCAGACCCTGGCCCTTCTGGGTTTCTCTACCTTGAACCTTTGCAGCTGCAGAATCTCTTGTGTTTGTGCTATATTCCTGGTGAGTGTTGCCTGTAAGTACTGTTGGTAACCTAATAGGATTAAAATGGTTATGCCACATTTAATGATTGTGGCACAGGCAAGGAGAAAGCTTTCCTTGAGAGGAATAGCATGCAGTGGACCCTTATGGATTAATCTGGCCCTCATCAGATGACTTTTTACTTGAGGAAACTTTATTCTGTAGAGCCCTCTGTCCCTTTGAAGGATACACCAAATTATTTACAATCTCTAAAAATCAATCCCTAAAATCCCAGCAATAACTTTAATAGATGGACTATGTAGTTCAGACATTAAGAATTTCCCATTTATAACATAAAGTATTTTGTTTTCCTTACTACTTATCTATCTGTGTGGACACATACTACAAGTCATTTTCATATGATTTTTACGGTAACATAAGCCATAGTGAAGTATGATTTTTATTTTTCTTTCTTAGAAATCTCAGTGCACATATGTCATGGAGCATGGATTGCTTTATTTCGTTTTAAATAACTTTTTATATTTAAAATTTGATGACATTTTGGGGTATGTGAGTGGCTCAATCAGTTAAGCATCTGACTCTTAAATTCAGCTTGGGTTGTTGTCTCGGGATTCTAGGATTGGACCCCTCTGTCAGGCTCTGTGCTCAGTAGGGAGTCTGCCTAAGATTCTCTCCCTGAGCACCTGGGTGACTCATTCGGTTGAATGTCTACCTTCAGCTCAGGTCATGATCCCAGGGTCCTGGAATTGAATCCCACATGGAGCTCCCTGCTCTGGAGGGATCTGCTTCCCTCTCCCTCTGTCTGCCACTCCCCCTGCTTGTGCACTCTATCTCTCTTTCTAACTCTCTTAGTCTCTCTCACTCTCAAATAAGTAAAATCTTAAAAAAAAAAAAAAAAAGATTCTCTCTCCCCTGTTGTCCCTCCCCCAACTGAGCACTCATTAAAGTGCTTGATTTTAATTAATTAAAAATAAATTAAAAACACAGTGGGAAGTCTGCTTAGGATTCTTTCAGTCTCCCATTGCCCCTCCCCTCTCTGCTCAAGTGCTTTCTCTCTCTAAAAGAAATAAATAAATCTTTTAAAAATTTAAATAAAATTTGATGAAATTCAATTTTTTTAAGATTTTATTTATGAATCTATTTTGGAGAGAGAGTTCGTGTGCATGTCAGGGGCAGGATAGATGGGGATGGAGAAGGAAAGAGAATCTCAAGCGGACTCCTTGCTGAGCGTGGAACGTGTCACAGGACTTGATCTCATGACCCTGAGATCATGACCTGAGCAGAAATGATGTTGATGCTTAATCTACTGAGCCACCAAGGCACCCCTGATGAAATCCTATTATAATAATTTTGGAAAATACTAAAAAGCATGAAGGACAGCATTTTAATCACTCATAAGCCTGTCCCCTAGAGAGAATCCCAATTAATAATTTGATATACAGCCTTCTTGTATTTTTTATAGGTAAAAACATTTATATATCCATTTCCAGAATGACAAAGATACATTAAACTATAATTTGGCTGCTCTTTTTTATATGAGCGGAGTTAAACTTCATTTATGTCATATTCATATTACATCATTAGCACACATAAACATTCACCCCACAAATTAAAATGTTTTAAAGTGCATAGTCTCAGGGCATCGGAGTGGTTCAGTTGGTTAAGTGTGTGGGACTCTTGGTTTTGGCTCAGAGCATGATCTCATGGGGCATCTGGCTCGGTTAAGATTCTCTCCCTCTGGCCCTATCTGCCCCCTCTCCCACCCCCTGCACTCTGACTCTCACATCAATCAATCAATCAATCAATCTTTTTTTTTTTTTTTAAGGTGCATATTGTCGGGGCACCTGGGTGGCTCAGTGGGTTAAGCCTCTGCCTTTAGCTCAGGTCATGATCTCAGGGTCCTGGAATCGAGCCTCACATCGGGCTCTCTGCTTGGCGGGGAGCCTGCTTCTCCCCTCCCCGTTCTGTCTGCCTCTCTGCCTACTTGTGTGATCTCTGTCTGTCAAATAAATAAATAAAAAACCTTTAAAAAAAATAATAAAAAGGTGCATAGTCTCAGGATGCCTGGGTGGCTCAGTTGGTTAAGCCACTGCCTTCAGCTCAGGTCATGATCCCAGGGTCCTGGGATTGAGTCATGCTTCAGGCTTCTTGCTCAGCAGGGAGCCTGCTTCATTCTCTGTCTCTGCCTGCCACTCTGCCTGCTTGTGCTCTCTCTCTCTCTCTCTTTGACAAATAAATAAATAAAATCTTAAAAAAAAAAAAAAAGGTACATAGTCTCCACTGAAAACAAACTGCTTTACCAGATACAGGACCCATTTCTAAATGTTCCTGGAAGCTCCAGCTGTTGCCTGGATTTTTTTTTTAATATAAAATTTACGTTGCTACTTTGAAACGTTAAAGAGCTTTGCTTTCCACTGAAAATTGTATTTGTGCTAGACCACTGGGGAGTGTTGCTTGTAAGCACTGTTGGTAATCCAATATGACGAAAGTGGTTATGCCATGTTAATGGCTGTGCCACAGGCTAGAAGAAAGCTTTCTGGAGAACAGTTCCCACTAGCTCAGTCGTTCCAAACAGTGCTTTCCCACCAATCATTTAGAATGAAACTCATTGGCATGGCTACTATCAAAAAACTGGAAAATAACACATGTTGGCAAGGATGTGGAGAATTTGGAACTGCTGGTCCAACTGTTTGGTGGGAATATAAAATGGTACAGATGCTATGGACAACAGTATAGCAGTTCCTGAAAAAATAAAAATAAAATTACCATATGATGCAGTGATTCCACTTTGGGGCATATTGCCAAAGAAGGGAAAGCAGGATCTTGAAGAGATGTTTATGAATGTTCATAGCAGCATTATTCACAATGGCTAAAACATGGAGATAATCCAAATGTCCACCAACAGATGAATGAATAAGCAAAATGTGGTATACACAAACAATGGAATATTATTTACCCTTAAAAACAGAAGGAAATTCTGACATGTGCTACAACATGGATGAACTTAAGGGCATTTTGCTAAGCAAAATTAGCCAGTCTCAAAAAGACAGACACTGTATGATCCCGCTTACATGAGGTACTTAAAGCAGTCAAAATCACAGAGACGGGAAATAGAATGGTGTTTGCCAGAGGCTACAGGGAGGGGAATGTAGGGAATTATAATTTAATGGATATAGTTTCAGTTTTATAAGATGAAGAGTTCTGGAGATGATGGTGGTAACAGTTGCACAACATTATGAATGCATTGTTTTTTAAGTTTTATTTTGACAGAGAGTGAGCACAAGCAGGCAGAGCAGCAGGCAGAGGGAGAGGGAGAAGCAGGCTTCTCCCTGAGCAGGGAGTCTGATGTGGGGCTCCAACCCAGGACCCTGGGATCATGACCTGAGCTAAAGGCAGACGCTTAACCAAGTGAGCCACCCAGGCACCTTATAAATGCATTTAATACCACTAAACTGTACACTTAAAATGGTAGATGGTATACTTAAAAATTTAAGATGGTAAATTTTGTGTTATGTGTATTTAGCCACAATAAAAGTAATTGGGGGGGAAAACCCAAAACTATGGAGACAATAAAAAGATCAGTGGTTGCCAAGCTAGAAGGGAAGAAGGGATGACCAGTAAGGTGTACTGTACCTTCATTCTTTTGCATGAAGGGTGGAACATGGGTAGCTGTTACTGATATTGCTAAGAGCTGAAATTGACTGAAGTTAACTTCAGTTAACTTCCAGGTCTTCCCCTGGAATTGCAGGCCTTCATTAGACTCCAGAACTCCAAAATACTTACATCAGACAGATTCTTCCAGTGTAATTATTGCCTAGGTGGAAGACATGTGCAGCATGCTGCTTACTCTGCTATCCTCCCATCTCCATAGTTTTGTCTTTTCCAGAATAGTATAGTATAGAATCATTAAGAATAGTATAGTTAGAATCATTAAGCATGTAGCCTTTTTAGACTGGCTTCTTTACTTAGTAATATCCATTTAAGTTTCCTTTATGTCTTTTCATGGTTTGATAGCTCCTTTCTTTCTAGTACGGAATAATATTCTGTTGTCTGGGTGTACCAAACTTTATTTATCCATTCACCCACTGAAGGACATCTTGGTTGCTTCTAAGTTTGGGCAATTTTGAAAAAAGCTGCTATAAACATCCATGTGCAGTGTTTGTGTGGACATAAGTTTTCAACTCCTTTGGGCAAATACCAAGTGTTTGATTTTGTTAAGAAACTGCCAAACTGTCACCCAATACAATCTGCTTTTTAAAAATATATTTTTATTTACTGAGCTTCTTAAATTAAAGTTTTTTGAACTGGATTCATATTCTCAGAGTTTGTGAGAATACTGAGTTTGAGAAACACTGATATAGATGGGCATATGCTATAGAAACTCAGACTGTGCTAAGAGCATGCGTGAAAAGGTTTTGTGGCCAGTGTGGAAAAAAAGTCCTTAGTCATTGAAGGCTATAGAGCCCTGGGATAGCCTGAGAGCTTGGTGAGATTGGTATGAATAGCTCTGTGAAAGTGGTAATGAGTATAGCAGGTCATAGACAGTTGAGTGATCATGTGATCTGGATAGAAGGTTTATATTGGATGGAAGGTCAAATTATTGGAGAACAATGAATGCCTTACTAAAGATAGTTTACATGCAAATAAAACATATGTACTCTGTGAGTTGAAAGGGGTCCTGCTCACTCTTTTAGCCAATTCCTTTTACCTTTTGGCAGAATTGCACCTAAAATATATTTGTCTAATAGGTATCTTATTTTAAAACAGCAAAGAGGGGCAGGCACCTGGCTGGCTTAGTTGGTAGAACATGTGACTCTTGGTCTCAGGGTTGTGAGTTCAAGCCCCATGTTAAACTAAAATCTTTAAAAAAATAAGATAGCAAAGAAAAATTCATTATAATCACCCTTGTACAGGGATGAAAGCAGCATTATCTATAATAGCCCAAAAGTCTATCAGCTGATTAATAGATAAAGAAAATATGGTATATCCATAAAAAAGAATACATCTACAATGTATATCTTGAAAACATCATGCTTAGTGATGGGAGCCACACACAAAAAGCCAAATATAATAATATTATTCCTTATATATGCCATGTCCAGAATAGGAAATTCCATAGAGACAGAAAGTATATTGATGGTTGTCAGGTGCTGGCAGGGAAAAGAGAATTGAAAGTAACAGCTAATTGAGTTTCTTTTGGATAATGAAATTAGATCATGGTGATAGTCGACAATTTTGTGAATATACTGAAAATCACTAAGTTGTACACTGTGAAAGGTTAATTATAAGGTAAGGTAATTAAGTTAAAGATTCCTTACTCCCCCCAAAAGTGATTCTATAGCTGTTGGTAACTGATTGAAATTTGAGGTGAATGAGGATCAAATAATTAGTTTCTATCTTGAGGGATTGATTGAGTAGTAATAATGCCAGTTCTGAGATGTGGTGTTTTTTTAGATTTTATTTATTTATTTAACACAGAGAGAGATCACAAGTAGGCAGAGAGGCAGGCAGAGAGAGAGGGGGAAGCAGGCTTCTTGCTGAACAGAAAGCCCGATGCAGGGCTCGATTCTAGGACCCTGAGATTGTGACCTGAGCTGAAGGCAGAGGCTTAACCCACTGAGCCACCCAGGTGCCCCTTGAGATGTGGTTTTGAAGTGGGTGGGGGACATCAGTGGCACCAGGCCTGGAAATGAAGATAATGAGTTTGGTTTAGAAAATACTTTTTATTTATCTAGGACAAGGGCACTCCCTAGAGGTAGTTAAAAAAAAGTTAGGTCTGGAGATGAAAAGAGAGATCAGAGTTGAGATGGAGATTTTGGGTCATTCAGGGCGCCTGGGTGGCTCAGTCAGTTAAGTGTCTGCCTTCAGATCAAGTCGTGATCTCAGGTCCTGGAATCAAGCCCTGCATTGGGATCCCTGTTTGGCAGGGAGCCTTCTTCTCCCTCTCCTCCTGGCTTGTGCTCTCTGTTGCTATCTCTGTCACTCTTTCTCTCAAATAAATAAATAAAATCTTTAAAGAAAAAAAAGATTTTGGGTCATCCAAATTTAGGTGATAAAGAGAAGGTATGGGAGCATTTAGCAAAAAATTTGGGTATTGGGGAGTTTGAAAGAAAAAGAACCTGTGAATCTGGAGAAGAATATAAATAGAGTAGAAAAAAAAAAACAGGATGGAGCAGGGTCTTAGACACCTGGGAAGTATAAGTATTGTTCTGTAGGATGAAGGTAAAAGGAGGCCTGAACCCAAAATTGCAGTATACTTACCATCCTCATTTTCTTTTTTTACTAAGAATCAGGTTAAGACCAGTAATTTCTGCTTTACTTTGTTTTGTTTTTTCTATGTTACTATTGCAATAGAATCCAGAGAACATAAACTTTGAGAGCTTAAAAGTAGTTCTGTCAAATAGAATCATCTAAGAGCATTTTATATTGGAGTAATAGGAAATTTCAGTCCCAGGAGGCAACTCACAAGGAGGAAGCATTTTAGAGCCCCAAATGGACTGAGGGGCTGGATTTTCAAAAAGCTGGCTTTATTCACTGTGTATTCTCAGTTGCCCTGGCTTACAGCAGCTTTCTGTTGCCAGAGCCTACAGATGAGAACTAGCAGAAGAGCACATTGTTTGACTAAGGCCCAAGTTTTTAAAACTATCTTAATTCTTACACAATCCTGCTAGGGAAACAAACCTCCCTAAACAAGAAACTTATTTTCATTCAAGTTCCCCCAGAAGACTCCAGATCCCAGAATTGTACGATTAGTAAGTACTGATCAAGGATGTGCAGGGGCGCCTGGGTTTGACTCAGAACATGGGGGTGGAGCCCCATGTTGGGCTTCATGCTCAGCACAGAGTCGGCTTGAGATTCTCTCTCCCTCTCCCTCTGTCCCTCTGCCTGCTCTCAAGTGCATACACACTCTGTCTCAAATAAATAAATCTTAAAAAAAAAAAAAAAAGAATATGCAAAAAGTTCTCTACAGGCATTCCAATCTAATAAAAATCTTAACTGGCTCTTTTTGATAACAGTTTCTAGGGTGGCCAGGACTAGGAGATAGTTTTGTTTGTTTTTAAGATTTTATTTTTAAATAATCTCTGTACCCAGTGTGGGGCTTGAACTCACAATCCAGAGTTCAAGATTTGCATGCTCCACTGACTGAGCCAGCCAGAAACCCCCGATTACCTTGTCTCAACCCCAAGAGAGAGGTAGTTTACATTTGATTATCACTTTTTTACAATGGAGAAAATTAGAGAGGTTAAGCAGTATGCCCAAATTCACATGGTTTCCAACTGGTGGCACCAGAATTAGCTCTCAATCTTGTGACTTCCTTTCCAGTATCTTTCCATAAGACATGTTGCCTTTGAAGTCTGGTCAGTGCTTCATTGTATTCCTTTTCTTTTAACACAGACTCAAACAAAGGACTTTTTATTCCCTTCCCCAATCGGGAAATAAAGGATTCCCTAATGAGTACTTCTGCAACCCAGGGCAGTGGTATACCAGATCAGAAATTAGACACTTTCCCGCTGGGAACACAGGTAATGTATTCATTTTCCTGTTGATCTGTTGACTAGTCAATGATTAATACTAACAGTTCATTGGACTTTCAATTATTTATGGAGGTCTAGGTGGACTTGTTTGATAAAGGAAAGAAGGGCAGACAGGATGCAGAGGACCTTCTCCGTTAATTTCAATCTCCCTTTTCCCTCTCCCCTACTATCCCATTATTGAAAGTGGTATATTTATATATACAAGTTTTAGTACTTTTTATGCCAGGTATTTTGGCTCTGAAACAGGAATACAACAGTTAGAGGTTTTGGCTGGTTTTAAAATTTCTCCTCTCTACCCAATGTCTCCATCTCCTGTTACCTCACTCCTTCCATTTTCCACCTCTGACTTTTTTTTTTCAAGATTATTTATTTGAGAGGGGGCCTGGTTGGCTCAGTGGGTTAAGCCTCTGCCTTCGGCTCAGGTCATGATCTCAGGGTCCTGGGATCGAGTCCCTCATCGGGCTCTCTGCTTGGCAGGGAGCCTGCTTCCTCCTCTCTCTCTCTGCCTGCCTCTCTGCCTACTTGTGATTTCTCTCTGTCAAATAAATAAATAAAATCTTAAAAAAAGAGATTATTTATTTGAGAGAGAGAGAGAGAAAGAGAGCATGAGCTAGGGGAAAGAGAGAAGAAGCAGACTCCCCTCTGAGCTCAGAGGCCCACACAGGACCCTGAGTTCATGACCTAAGCCGAAACCAAGAGCCGGAGGCTCAGCCTACTGAGCCGCCCAGGCGCCCTTACCTCTAATTTTTTAATTACTGAATCTCAGCATCTCAAGGGTGGCTTTTCCAAAGGTGCCTCTTCATTGGAACGTAAAAGAAGAAAAGTTAAGGCGTAAAGATGGCATAGAAGTTGTGGGCAATGGGGAGGTAGAGATTGTGCAAGATGAGGCAAGAATTAAGAATTAATTTTTAGGGGCACCTGGATGGCTTAGTGGGTTAAGCCTCTGCCTTCGGCTCAGGTCATGATCTCAGGGTCCTGGGCTCGAGCCCCATATCGGGCTCTGCTCAGTGGGGAGCCTGCTTCCTCCCCTCTCACTCTCTCTGCCTGCCTCTCTGCCTGCTTGTGATCTCTGTCAAATAAAGAAATAAAACATTTTTTAAAAAAAAGAATAAATTCTTAGGGACACCTGGGTGGCTCAGTCAGTTAAACATCTGCCTGTGGCTCATGTCATGATCCCAGGGTCGTGGGATCAAGTCATTCATCAGGCTCCTTGCTTAGCAGGGGAGCCTGCTGCTCCCCCTGCTGGTGCTCTCTCTTTCTCTATGCCTGACAAATAAGTAAATAAAAATCTAAACAACAACAACAACAACAAAAAAGTATAAGTTTTTAGTGAAAAAAATTGTTGGGAGGGTTATACAACCGTTATATAAGACTCGTGTGTGCTCACTTCGGCAGCACATATACTAAAATTGGAACAATACAGAGAAGATTAGCATGGTCCCTGAACAAGGATGACACGAAAATTCGTGAAGCGTTCCATTAAAAAAAGAAAAAGACTCATGTGTATAAGTGAGTATTATGCAGGAAGCAGAATTGACTACTTTATATTCTACTTCTCCTTTTGTCTGCATTTTCTGTGATAAATTACAAGCAATGAAATTGCTGAAAATAGCCAGAAGGAGAAAAAAAAAAGAAGCAAGGGCTCTGATTAATCCACATTTGGATAATCAACACTGTACTGGTAAAATGTAAGATTTTTTTTTTTCAGTTTGAGTTTACCATACTTTCATATTATAAAAAGACAGATTAGTATTTAGTTGATTCCTTTCTTTTTGGAGATCCTCTTCAGGTAACTTAGAAACTATCTCAATTACTATTTTAAAATATCTTAGTATTTGTTTTATTTTTTTTTTAAGATTTTATTTATTTGTTTGACAGAGAGACACAGCAAAAGAGGGAACACAAGCACGGGGAGTTGGGGAGGGAGAAACAGGCACCCCACTGAACAAGAAGCCCAGAGCGGGGCTAGATCCCAGGACCCTGGGATCATGACCTAGGCCTAAGTCAGATGCTTAACAACTGAGCGCCACCCAGGCACCCCTTAATATTTGTTTTAAAGGAAATGTCTAGTAAGCTAATGTCTGGATGCCCATCAACTGTTTTCCTAAACATTCAAACTTTTTTTTGTTGCAGGAAGTGGCAAGAAGGGAGATCCCAAGCGACAATCACCAGGAAGATGGTAAATATTTTGTTCAGGAAGTATTTTTGTCCAACTAATCAGAGAAACCTAGATGAGAAGATGGAGATGTCTCAGCCCTGGGGCCCTATATGGTCAACTAACTCTTTCTGCTTTTGTTGGGGGCTCCCCTAGATGCTTAGTGACCTGTGAAGCCTTTCTGGTTGAAGAGTGGGTATTATGACTTCCTTTGTTCTTGACTTTTGTACTGGCTGGCTGTTCCTTGTTTCTTTTTTCTTACCTTTCTTGCCCTCTTTTGTATTTATTATGTCTTTATTCATCCATTTGTTCTCTCTATTTGTTTTATTTGTAAGTTATACACTGTTTCAATACCTTTATTATTATTCCCCTAACTACAATATGTGCCCTTAACTTATATAATTAAAAAAATTAATCAATACCTTAACTCTTCTGTTGGATAATTTAAAGACTTTAAAATATTTTACCCCTTTTAGTCTTTCCTGATTTAAATATTATTATTACAGATTTTAATTCTCGCTATATTTTTAAAGCCACATGAAATTGTTATACAGTCAATGTTCATCTAAATTTATCTTTGTATTTACCACTTTGTTCTTCATTTCCTTTTTTCATTCTAGATTTACCTTCTGAGATCAATTTTCTCCAACATATAGTATGTCTTTTAGAATTTCCTTTAGTGTGAGTTTATTCTGTTGAACTCTTTCAGTTTTTGTTTGTGTGAAAATGCCTATATTCCACCATTATTCTTTTTTTTTTAAGATTTTACTCATTTATTTGATAGAGAGACAGCAAGAGAGGGGTCACAAGCAGGGGGAATGGGAGAGGGAGAAGTAGGCTTCTCGCTTAGCAGGAAGCCCGATGTGGGGCTCAATCCCAGGACTCTGCAATCATGACTTGAGCCAAAGGCAGATGCTTAAGGACTGAGCCACCCAGGCACCCCATCCACCATCATTCTTTTTTTTAAAAAATATTTTATTTATTTATTTCACAGACAGAGATCACAAGTCAGACAGAGATCACAAGTAGGCAGAGAGGCAGGCAGAGAGAGAGGGGGAAGCAGGCTCCCCACTGAGCAGAGAGCCCGATGAGGGGCTTGATCCCAGGATCCTGGGATTATGACCTGAGCCGAAGGCAGAGGTTTTAACCCACTGAGCCACCCAGGAGCCCCCCACCATCATTCTTAAAGAGTATTTTGGCCAGGTATAAATTTCTAGATTGGTAGTTATTCTTCCAGAATATTGAAGGTATTCTACTGTATTGTTTTGTTTTTTGCTTTGAAAAGTCAGCTGGAGGTCTGTCAGTCCTGCAGGGATAATCTGTCTTTTTTTCTCTGGCTGCATTTAAGATTTTCCAATTGTCTTTGGTTTTCTTCAATTTTGGTATGACATGTGGTTTTCTTTTTATTTATCTTGTCCAGTATTTATTACATTTGAATCTGTGAATTGTGTCTTATTAATTCTGGAAAGTGCTTCAAATATTGTTTGTGTCTCATTCTTTCTCTCTGTCCTTCTGGGACTCTTGATTAAATAAATATATAGTAGAGATTTTTACTTTGTCCTCTTTCTCTTTTATTCATTTATATTTTTCATTTTGGGGGTGGGGGTTCTGATCTGCATCCTGGATAATTCCTTCTGACACATCTTTCAGCTCACTAACATTTTCTTCAGCTGTGTCTAATCTGCTATAAATCTTGTCCTTTTTTAAAAATATCTTATTTAGGAGCGCCTGGGTGGCTCAGTGGGTTAATCCTCTGCCTTCAGCTCAGGTCGTGATCTCAGGGTCCTGGGATCAAGCCCCACATCTGGCTCTCTGCTCAGCGGGGAGCCTGCTTCCTCCTCTCTCTCTGCCTGCCTCTCTGCCTACTTGTGATCTCTGTCTGTCAAATAAATAAATAAAATCTTTTAAAAAAAATATCTTATTTATTTATTTGACAGAGAGAGATCACAAGTAGAGAGGCAGGCAGAGAGAGAGAGAGGTGGCAGGTTCCCTGTCCAGAAAAGAGCCCAATGCAGGACTCAATCCCAGGACCCTGAAATCATGACCTGAGCTGAAGGCAGAGGCTTAACCCACTGAGCCACCCAGGTGCTCAATCTGCTATTAATCTTGTCTGCTGAGTTCTTAATTTCATTAGTTTTATTTCTCAGTTCTCTAAGTTTTTTATTTAACATTTTATTTATTTATTTGAAGGAGAGAGAGAAATAACGAGACAGAGAGAGAGCATGAGCAGTGGGGGAGAGGAGGAAGCAGGCTCCCTGCTGAGCAGGGAGCCCAATGCAGGACTTGATCCCAGGACCCCAGGATCATGAACTGAGCTGAAGGCAGATGTTTAACCAACTGAGCCACCCAGGTGCCCCACAGTTCTCTAAGTTTTATTTTGTTCTTTTTCAAGTCTGCTGGCTCAGTTTTTATAAACAGAAAATTTCCTGCTTGTTTTTTTTTTAAGATTTTATTTGTTTATTTGACAGAGAGAGAGAGAGACAATAAGAGCAGGAATACAAGCCCAGGGAGTGGGAGAGGGAGAAGCAGCCTCCCCTGGAGAGCAGGGAACCTGCTGTGGGGCTTGATCCCAGGATCTTGGGGATCATGACCTGAGCTGAAGGCAGACACCTAACAACTGAGCCACCCAGGTGCCCCTGTTTTATATTTCTTTATGCATAGTAAACATAGCTGTTGCATAGGCTTTATCTGTAAATTCTGATACCTGAAGTTTATTGTCTTTTTTTTTCTACTCATACTTATGTTGTCTTGTTTCCCTTTTTGTTTCTTTGCTTTGGCTCTTTGCTATGTATTTGAAAAACTATTTAAAGGAATTATTTAAAATCTTACCTAAAGGTATCTTTTCCAGATCAGATTTTCATTTGCTTTTACCAGCACTATCATTCTGGGATCACTTAAATCCAGGCTCAAAGATCAAGGTTCCCTGGACTCACTCAGATGATACAAACTTGGATTGCCAGCCAGTACAAGGGCTGGTTTATTTCCAGTTTAATTTTACTCTGAAGGTTGCATTCTGCTTGGGGTTCCATCTTAATGTGTATGTGGGGGTGGAAAGGTGGGGAGTAGGGATGGTTTGTCATACTCCTCACTTTGGATAGATGTTGAACTTCTGTCCCTGTTATCCTAAAACTTCTGAGGGTAAATGTGACTTTCAGTGCTAGACTTACCTATGTGTGTTCTTACTGTTTCCTAGCTTTTGGTCTAGAAAATCCTTACCAGCTAACAAGTTCTTTGATGCTTTAAAGAACATGTATCATCCCACTTTTTTAATGTCTTCAATAAGAGGCACAGTCTGAATTATCTAATCATATCACTTGTTGTTAGATTCTTTTTGTTACATAAAAATACTGTTCCTTTCCCTCACTGTATAGGCTGGCCCTGGGTAAAACATTGATATTCTATATGTCCTATAAAGATAAAAAATGCTTGGTTCTACTTCTTTTAAGTTAATGTAACTAACTCAGGTATGCTTCCTAAGGAAGCCCTTTAAGCACATGAAACTCTGAAAACTCCAAAGAGCACAAAGACTTCTTCTACTTGCCCCACTCTGACACTCTTTAACAATGACATACAGCTGTCTGAAAGAAATGCTTTATAGCTGGTTAAGAATTTTCATAGGTTTTGGATTCCCTGCCTTTTAATTTTCTTAGGATACTGGTTCCCAGTGTATGAATGTAGGACCTCTGGCTGGAGTTTCAGGATGAGGTTGGGCTTAGCTTTATTGTGAGGAGTCTGTGAAATCATAGACCTATCAATTATTGTGTATAGATTGAAGACATAAGATCACAACTATTGTCATATGGGGTACACCAAAATTTCTGCATGAAAACAGCATCTAGAAAACTCTGATACTATAGTTTTAGGAGGAAATCCCTAGGGAATTAGGTTGACATGAAATTTATCTCCAGAATGCTAAAGATTCTTTACTGTTCACAAAGTATCCAACACATTTTGTTGTTGTTCCATGTAAAAGTCCTTTTATCATTTTATGCTACTATTTATCAAAATTATAAACCATCTCTTCCTAAGAGCTTTTTCTGGTAGACCTAGGTGTGTCTAGTGAACAGAGATACCCTAACTGAGCCAAGAAGAATTCTTATTGTATTTTGTCTTTTCTTTTCTCCTTGTCGGTGGTTAGAATTTAGACGCTACTCTCCTCGTCAGTCTACGGTCCGATCCCCAGAGAAGATGGCTAGAGAAGGGTACAGACTATCTTTTTTGGACAATAAGTCTTCAGGTTCTTCTCCAGAAAAGGATTTGATACTAAAACCTGATAATTACCAGCTTACGCATGATGTCTCATTGGGTAAACGTCTGGATGTGGGTGATTCTAGCCAGATCCATCCCTATCAGTTACCTTCAGATGCTGGTCTAGAAAATTATGATAGTCATTATTCTCACAATCTGTCCCTGCATGGAAGTCTTGGAAAAAGGCCTCAGAGAAGCAAGAACTACCGTGAATATAGCATAAAGCCTTCAAATGACATGAAGGCCACCACATCCCATTCCTGTGGAGACTTACTGACTTCTCTGTCAAACCCTGACTCCAACACTGGAAGGCTTTTGAAGCTTAGTTCAGGTAATAGCTTCCTGTGAGTTTATGGTCCTTTTTCCTAGTCATAAGATAGATGTATAACTGGAAATCTTGGAGTTAACATTTCTTAAATTGCATTTAAAAAATTAGCATTTTTAAAATTTGATTTTGGGACATCAGTAGCCAATGAAACCCCCAGAAATCTGCAGGATGAGTTTAACATATAGACATATTATTAAAGAAAATATGCAGAAATGTAAGCTTCATAATTACGTACTCTTATAGCTAAATATCATGGCAGGACATATTTCTAGTAAAGTCTAGCCTTCTCTGGCCACAGTCAGAGCAATACACTTCACATACTACTTCACTTAGTGAAGACAGAAGAGATGCATGTTATTCCCCACCCCCTGCTCACTGCTCTCATGTAGGCTTGGAGTATGTGGACAGTTGGATTTAGCCAGAGTTGGGTTTTTGTCAGGTGGAGGGGGGGTAGGGAAAGGCTCCATAGAGTTGAGGGTGTATAGTATAGTAAGGAAAGGTTATTATGACCATTGGACTCCAGGTGCGGTAAGGCTGGAAGTGAAACATGAAAGAGCTGAAAGGCAGGGTCATCTCCCAGCCTGTTTCCTTCACAGATCTGTATGCCACAACCCATTTCAACAGTGACCCTGCTCTGCTTGTTAATGTAGAGCAACAATTATCTACCAGTCTCAGTGATGTAACACCAGCACATGGTTCTTTCCCAAACAACTCCGCCCTGGGAGACTCTCTACGGACACTGCTGTTGCCTACTGGGACCTCCGAACACAGAGAGAATCTGACCAAGAGGTCATTAAGTCCATCAAGGAGAGGATTCAAACGGAAGGACAATATCTTTGCCACCCTGAATCCAAAGACTGGTTTCAGAGATGCTATGGGAAGCGAGGCAAGTATTGGTTTGTTTGTGCTTGTTCACCAAGCACGTCACATCCAAGACCTGCTGAGGGTGGTAGTGATTCTGACCAAGGGTACTACAGATTCAAAGGGATTTTCAGAGGCCAGTGGTTAATACTACCAGGTCAAAGCCTGTGCTCTCTTGCCCTTAAGAAAGACATTCCCCTTCTGCTGCATTTTTTCATTTCTGTTACAATGAGAACATTCCCTAATCTACTTTTAGGACATAAATTTTGTGGGGACATACTCTGATAATAAGAAGTGGCAGACAGAGTTTACCACAGCCCGGAATGCAGAAGTTGCCAGGGTCTCTGAGTTGGCTGAAGAGTGAACTCTGTAACACTAATATTTATAATCTTAAAATCTTAAATTTTAAAATTATTCACAGTTGCTTTTATTCATTTAGTCATAAATGAATAAACACATAGACATATATATATGTGTATATATATGCATATATATATAATATCTAAATAAATACAAAATAATTGTGAATTTTACTGGGCAGATCTACCTATACGTATTTCTATATAAGATTCTTACTAAATAAAAAGTATCTTTAGTAGTAGGTCCAACATTAACATTTAACATATAACATTTAAAATATTATAGGGGTATCTGGGTGGCTCAATTAAGCATCTGCCTTTGGCTCAGGTTGTGATCCCAGGGTCCTGTAATCCCTGTGTCTAGCTCCCTACTCAGTGGGGAGTTTGCTTTTTCCTCTTCCTCTTCCTTTCCCCTGTGACCATGTTCTCTTTCTCTCTCAAGTCAATAAAATCTTTAAAATGTTATAGAACATTTATGTTTATTATATATTAACATACTAAATATAAACTTATGAGTTACAATTTTTAAAATACTCCCCAGGGGTGCCTGGGTGGCAATGTTGGTTAAGCATCTGACTCTTGATTTCATCTCAGGTCATGATCTCGGTGTCATGGGATTCAGCCCTACATCAGGATGCATGCTGAGCATGGAGTATGCTTGAGATTCTCTCTCCCTCTGCCCTTCCCCTCATGCTCTCCCTTTCTAAAATAAATAAATGTCGGAGCACCTGGGTGGCTCTGTTAAAGCCTCTGCTTTCATCTCAGATCATAGTCCCAGGGTCCTGGGATCGAGCCCCGCATTGGGCTTTCTGCTCAGCGGGGAGCCTGCTTCCCTTCCTCTCTCTCTGCCTGCCTCTCTGCCTCTTGTGATCTCTGTCTGTCAAATAAATAAATAAATAAATGAAATCTTTTTTAAAAATAATAAATAAATAAATGTCTTAAAATACAATAACCACATTTTAGGGAGGTCTTGCTGGCTCAGTCAGTAGAGCATGTGACTACTGATCTCTCAGGGTCATGAGTTCGAGCATCATATTGGATATAGAGATTACTTAAGTAAACTAAAAATTTAAAAAAATACTCCCCATTTTGTGATCTGTAAAATGTGTTTTTTTGAAGATTTTATTTATTTATTTGACAGAGAGAGATCACAAGTAGGCAGAACAGAAGGCAGGTGGACAGGGGGAAGCAGGCTCCCTGCCGAGCAGAGAGTCCGATGCAGGGCTCGATCCCAGGACCCCAAGATCATGACCTGAGCTGAAGGCAGAGGCTTAACTCACTGAGCCACCCAGGTGCCCCTGTAAAATGTTTTTAAAATGTTCTGCAAGCTTGATCTTTTTATACTATATAACTTAATATACTGAGCCATAGTTGTAGATGTCAAAACTTAATGTTTTCTTCTAAAAATCTCTACCGATTATGATAAGAGTGTACTGTTATCTTTGAAATTATCCTTGAATATACTACTATATTTACTACTATATTTAGTTGGACATAAATAACATTCTTTTCAAGTCCAAACTGAGAGATAAAACCACCTTTTTTTTAATGTTAACACTTTAAATGCCCAGAATCTTACTTCCCATATTGTATAAGAATGACAAATGGTTGGTGGTGTTTTTTTTTTCTTTCTTGAGCCTCTCTCTAGTGACCTGGGCAGTTTGCATGGTTTGCCAGGAAACCACAGTCCACCGATCTCTGCCAGAACCTCCCATGTGGCCACTGTCCTCAGACAGCTCTTGGAGCTTGTGGATAAGCACTGGAATGGCTCTGGCTCTCTCCTTCTTAACAAGAAGTTTCTCAGTAAGTGAATGCATTCTCAGCTCCTGAAAAAGGGTCAGACCTTGCTTCTGCTCTGTGTTCCTATAAAAGCCACTCAACCCCCTTAACTTGCAAGGAAAAAATTATTCGCATGATCACTAAAATTTGTCAGTGGCACAGTAATTGACAAATCTGCATTTTTCTCATAGTCATCTTCCTTGTTTATCAGTATTCTTCCCTCATGTACCAATTGTTTTATCCCTTTTGTGACTTTTTTTTGCTAGTCCTTGGGTAATATGTAGAGTGATGACATACGTAAAATAGAGCATCATGGTATTAATGATTATGAAAGGATTTTATGATCCTTGGGACTGTGCCAATAATAAATACAATAAAAATTGGGCTTGATCATCAGAATTCTAAAATGCCTGTTAAAATGTTATGATTTGAAAAACATAAATGAATAAATGACTTGGACTTTTCTTAGGGCTTCTTTTTTAGGAACTTGGAGGAAAAATAGTACTGCAAATGTTGCCCCCATGTATTTATCTGTTGCTAAATGGAAAAAGAGTTCAAGGAGATTTTGGTGGTGGTAAATGTTTAGGAAGAACTAGAATTAAGCTTGGGCTTAATTTTTTTTAATTCTAAAGGGCCACATAAGAAAAAAAAACTTAGAGGGGTGCCTGAGTGGCTCAGTGGGTTAAGCCTCTGCCTTCAGCTCAGGTCATGATCCCAGGGTCCTGGGATTGAGCCCCGAATCGGGCTCTCTGCTCAGCAGGGAGCCTGCTTCCCCCCACCTCCGCCTTTCTCTCTGCCTACTTGTGATCCCCCCCTCTGTTAAATAAACAAATAAAATATTTTAAAAAAAAAGAAAAAAGAAAAAATCTTAGTATAGTTACTTTCCTTCCCACATTGACTCTTTGCTCTCATTTTTTAGGAAATTATCCTCAGGAGCCACTCATCTGTGACTAGAGAATAGTAGCACAGGGCTATTGAGGGTGTACTCATGAAGGTCTACTGTTGTTTCTCCATAGAAGGCATGGGATGGAATTTCTTATCCATTATGAAACACCTCTTATACTTAGCAAATTCTTGTAAAAAGGAAATAGTAAATTATTGTATTTGTCCTATAGAGCTGGTAGTTATTGACTAGGAATTCTGTGCTTTAGCTTTTAAGATTGGCCCGTGTGCCCAACCTGAATTTTTGGCAGGTCCTGCCCGAGATTTACTTCTGACTTTGGTAGTCCCTGCTCCTTCCCAGCAGTGGTGTCACTCACATCCTGAAGATACATCAAAAACCTTCCGCAGGAGAGAGATGGAACTGAAGGAAGCTGGGCATGTGGTTCCTAATGACATGGTATGTCTCTCTCATCTTCCTTTCCTACTCTTTCTTTACCAGAAAAGGACAGAGCAGCAAAACTAGAACAGCTTTGTGCCATAAACATCATCATCACCATGAACCTAGATATTTGGGAACCAAAATCCAGAGAAGTCAGTCAAGGCAAATCAGGAACACAAAACTTGCCAGCATAGGAACAACTTGGAGGTTCTGCAAGGATGACTCCCTAATCCTAGCCCTGTTCCAAAAATTCTAAAGACTTGGAGGAAGAAAAAAAAATGACTTTAGAATGAAAATACTTGGGTTTGTATTTTGGAAGTTTATGGTTTAATTCCAATGAGGGAAGGCTAATGTGTCTGGGATTGTCTTTCCTCCCTTCTGATGGAACAGAGAGCCCTGAAACAGGAGCCATTCCTAGAGGATCAGGCTGCTGACTTTGGGAAAGGAAGAAGGGACTCATATCCGTGGGCTTTTCCCCTCTTTTCTTAACACAAGAGGATTTTCACACACCAACTTAAGTTTCTAGAAACTTTAGAGAGGTGACTCAGAATTGCTGGCCTCTGTCAAAGCAGCACTTGTCCTGCAAAAGTAGTGTCTAACTCACAGGAAAGACTGCATCTCCTTGTGCTGTTTGCTGCACTTGAGCTATTTTTACCAAAATTAAAATTGTAATGAGAAAGTCAGAGATGCTGAGCTCCATTTAGTTTATCACTAAACAGAGGAAGATGTTTTTCAGTCTTCTAAAAGCCCTCCACAGATTTTCAGATTCTTAATGTATTTGTATTCTCATCTAAAGGAAAGTTTGAAGCAAAAACTGGTCAGAGTACTAGAAGAAAACCTCGTTTTGTCAGAAAAAATCAAGCAGTTGGAGGAAGGTGCTGCTACCTTGATTGTGAGTGGGCACCAGTCACACACTTATGGTGAGTTCAGGAAAGCAACATGTGGTGTGTCCCAAGACAGCTGTTTGTTTATAGATGATCCACTTAATAAGCTTCATCAACTGAGGCTTCACCTCGGACCTACTGAATCAGAATCTGTTTTTAACAAAATTCCCAGGCGATTTGTAAGCGTATTAAAGTTTAAGAATTACTATTCTATGAGACTCACTTCCTTAGGACCAGAGTTCCCGTGCGTCCTTATTGCAGGCAACGGTAACATTTTTGGGGAACTAGGTATGAGTGCCTTGACTACAAAATCAGTTTCTGCCCATTGAGTTATTACTATGCGCCTAACACAGTTCCAGATGTTTTCACAGATTCTGTAAGCAGTGAAGGACCTACATTCACAAACTAAAATGGAGAATATTGAGAGGCCTGATATGTGTTGACTCTCCTAAACGAGGATTGAATCCTCATATCATGGTGGGACGGGGTTATTAACCCTAGTGAAATTCTGAAAAATAAACTAATGTGCAATATTAAGTGGTTGAATTTTAATTCTGATATCTCTGTTCCTAAGCCCCATATCTGCTGTCTCTGAGGGAGGGAATGGTGAATGGAGTGCGGAGATGGAGGCAGTGGGGCCCTCGATTCTTTAGATGGCCACCTGACTACTTAAGCTCTGCTCAAAGATAGTGGCTTGGAATCCTGTTCATGCCTGGCTACTGTACCCTTTGTAGATGATCTTCTGTGCAAAAACCAACAGCTGAACATGCAGGTGGCTTGCCTGAACCAGGAGCTTGCCCAGCTGAAAAAGCTGGAGGAGACAGTGGCCCTTCTCCACGAAAGTCAGAGGTAGGAGAGGGCCTATCTAGCTAGCTTCTGGAGGCAGATACTTACTTTCCTTTATCAGCTTTGTCTTATTTGACAATGTCTATATCCTTTTCAAAATAACCTCATTCTGTGTGTAAACCTCATGTATGTAGGTCTATGTGTGTGTAAACCTTCTGTGTCCCAGGACACACGAGGGACTAAATGTCTTTGCTGGCATCAGTGGGTTGCAACACCTTAAAAATAAGTAGTTTCTCACTAGATCCAACAGGATCCTTGTTTGAGTCAGCTAGCTTTCCTTGGTCACTGCGTGCCCTCAAAATCAGCCATCTGGCTCTTCTGGAAAATGCCTACCTCCTAATGATCTCAGGAGAGACATCAAGCACTTAGGGAGAGTGACAAAAGTCCAATGTATTTGTTCTCTTCAGAGGAGCTCGACAGCATCAGCCTCTTCAAAAAACGGTACCCTCAGGATGCCAGCTAGACAAATCAGAAGCTTCAAGACTATTGGTACATTTACAGAAGCTCTTGACATTTTGATTTGCAAAACACCTTCACTACGACTTTCATTGAAGTTTAAATATAAGAACCCCATCCCTATACTTACATCCCCACACTTTACTTCATGAAAACCTAGTGAATTAGGATAGCTTCATATTCAGAGAATTAGACCCAGACCCTTTCTAGATGGCTTTTTTTTTAAAGATTTTATTTATTTATTTGACAGACAGAGA
>RCUC01129830.1:0-28474 GCA_003697995.1 Taxidea taxus jeffersonii | reverse complement strand
CCTCTCCCTCTGCCATCCTACAATCCTGAGTATTGCTTGGGTTTTTGCCTCACAGAAAACAGAATTGACAATAATTTGACTCCCCCCCCTTTCTTTTCTGCCCTAGTATTACTAGAACCTTTGCATCGGGGAAAACAGAAAAAGTGATCTTTCAAGCACTCAAGGAGTTAGGTCTTCCCAGTGGAAAGGTATTTATTCATTTAACCACATGTTTCTAAAATGATTTTGTCTGTTTATGTTCTCATATGTAATAAGCCAACTGATTTATGTTCAACTGATGCCATTTAGATTCAAAACTGGTTTCAGTCACGTAAAGTACAGGTAACTTTCCCTTCTGCCTGCCTGCCTGCCTGCCTGCCTTTTGTGTTCTGGGCATTTTAAACTAAATGTTTTCAAATTCAAATAGTGTACTTGAAAATGTTCTGATAGAAAAGGAAATGATAGCCGGGCTGCTCTTTTACACAACTTGTGGAAAACTTATTTTTTGAGAGTGGGGAGGGGGACAGCACACAGAGGGAGAGAGAATCTCAAGCAGGCTTCATGCGCAGTGCAAAGCTGGATGCTGGGCTCGATCCTAAGACCCTGGGATCATGATCCGAGCAGAAGTCAAGAGTCAGGTGCCCAACTGACCAAGCCACCTACTCGCCCCTGGAAAGCTTCTTAGAGAAGCCCATCCACATTGCCTTGACTAAGCACAATGTCAGCCCAAAAAACTGACTAATATAACCAGTGCTTCAAGATGGCTGTGGGGTATTTTATAAAGCACCCCTCCCTCCACAAACCATTTGTGTTCCTGGCCCTTTGGATTTAGAATAATTGAAATTAATTTATGGACTGCAAGAAAGACTTAAGCCTGTTCCTGTTACTACTTTAACAAATCCAATCGGAAATACAAACTTCAGTATTGAGAAATAAAATTTTATGTGGTTGTCCTGAACTCCTTCATGGGGTCTTGTGAAAATTCACAAGATAAGCCTAAGTAATCACTAGGTTGGATTTATTCAGCATCCTTTAGGCAGGCACTTGCTTTTCCCTGTCAAGGAGAGACAGAGGAAATGTTTCTTTATGTTTGTTTTATGGGGTGTTTCCCAGAGCGAGCCCAGCTGTAGTCAGTTTTTGAACGTACAAGTCACGACTGCCCTTGGTAACCGGAAACACCCTTTTACACACACACGGTGCTGATGGGTTGGCCTGGCCACAGCTGGGATGGGCCTTCTGGCTTCTCTCAGTAAGACTCAGGGATAGAGGCCCTGGGATCTCAGGTGGTCATTGCTTTGCTTCATGATCCTGTAGATTCCTTCTCTCCAAGGAGAAGAGGTTGCCTGAGTTATGACACTCTTTTGTTCTTTACAGAATGATGAAATTGAGCCTGCGGCATTTACTTATGAAAAGTTCTATGAACTGACACAAAAGATTTGTCCTCGGACAGATATAGAGGATCTTTTTAAAAAAATGTAAGTTCTACTTCTGAGAAAATGTCACGTTCTTGTCCCTTTTAGACTTTTAAAACATTTTTTGTGGTAATGTTTGAATATAGTATGTTGAGAATCTCCAGGATTATGTAGCTAGGGTTCCATTTTTCACCCCTTAGCTTATCACTGTAAAAGTTCACTCTGAGTTTTTGAGAAACTTTTACAAAAATTAATGGCAGCACCTGGAACGATCCCCCCACCCTTGCATTGGCTTTACTAACTCCCTACAATTTTAACCTGCTCCTTTAGGTATTAACCCATTATGTGAACTAACTAGATTTTATTTGGAATGTTATTATGTTGTGGAAAAGTTCATTCATTCTAGTTATTTCAAATGGATGACTTACATGTTGTTTTTAAAGTAACGGCTTTCTATAATGCTAAAAGGAAGAATTGCAGACATTTTCCGTGAGCTAGTGGGAGTGTTTTCTTTCTCTTGTTGTTGGGTTGTTGTTGGTTTTTTTTTTTTTGTTTTTGTTTTTGTTTTTTTTGTTTTTTGTTTTTTGTTCTTACAAACAGTCTCTGGCCATTTTAAGAATGCACCACTACTTCAGGGTTAGAAGATAAGTTTAGAATTATCCTCAACAAATGTCAACATGTAAATCGTGCCTACTGTAGCATCATATACAAAAACTTACTTTTTCTAATAAATTTCTTTTCAGCAATGGAGACAAAACTGATTATTTAACGGTAGACCAATTAGTGAGCTTTCTAAATGAAGTAAGCTTTTTCATACATTAACTCCATAAAGTCTGTGTGCAGTGGCTTGCCTACTCCAGTGTCCCCATTGCATGCCCGCATCCATTTGCCCTGTTCGCTTTGCTTCTGACCTGCTGATCTTTCCATATGGCTTCCTTTACCAGGTGCAAAAATCAGCTGCTGCTCCTGTGTTCATGCACTTCTTACATGTCGGCTTTGCACACTGCTTTTTTTTGTTGGTTTCCTTGCTGTGATGTATAGCTCTGGTTCTGTGTGTGTGTGTGTGTGTGTGTGTGTGTGTGAATTTTATAATATATTCATGTAATTAAATGTGTCTATGTTTTTGCAAGATGATATTTAAGGTACTTTTTTTTTTCTTCCTATTGATCTCATTAAATAGAGAATGGATTGAAATTACCCACACTGTAGCCGGATTCTCCATTGCTAACTTTTTCTCATACCTTTGCATGGACTGGAAAGCTTTATTTTTGTCTTTTAATGGATTGCATGTAAGAACGATACGTAGGTTCCAAGAGAATATTTTGACAACGAGCACAACAGTGGAGTTCCTGGGTGAAAATATAGTACATAATAGGTCAATTAGATGGCGGGTCAAATTTTTACATTTTATTTTTATAACAAGCTTAGGGCTCAATTTAGAATATGATTCACTCAACAACCAGCACTGGTTGACAACATTTGCTGAAGCACAAGAGAAAAATATTTTGGAACACCTAACGGTTGCAACTTTTGTGACAACTAAAATTAACTTTTTTTTTTTCTTCACACATACAAAAGATTGTTCTGTCCAGTGAAACCCGCTGAAGCTCTTGCTAATCCGCAATGGAAAATGTCCTTTTTTTTTTTTTCTAGCACATTAATGGAACGGACAATATATTTTTGTTTCAAAACAATGTTTTTAGTATAATTTAGCCATCATACCCTATAAAGAGAGAAGCTTTGAAGAGAGAGTATCACACCAGACATGAGGTATTGCTCCAAAGAATGGGCAGCAGCCGGCAGACTATAATTTGGCAGTTTGTGGAGACAAATCACATCTTTGCCAAAGGGCTTCTGTTTTCTTGCCCTGTTTAGGGCTCAGTGGCTTCCCATTGGTAGGCTCGCCCCGTCAAAGCTACAATAACCAGAGCCTATAGCCTTTGTGCTGGGAAGACTAGCTATTCCGTTTATCAGCACAGATGCCTCTACTTTTAATAAGCCTCTCAGTACAATACAGAATTGATTTCACTTGAAAACATTTCAAGTTTTCCCATCCCACTAGTTTTTGGTCACGTGAATACTATGTTCATAATCTTTACCCAGATATTATCCACATTCCTATGCCACTATCACTCAGAAGTTAAGTTCCCTTGCTTTGTTTCCCTTAACTCCTTCCCCCTCTTCTGCTTTATTTTTAAGACATATTGTTTTATTTCCTTCAGCTTCTTCATGCACTTTGGGTCACTGATCATCTTAAGTTTTGGCGAGAAGGGCAGGAAAGTCTTGCTTTTTGCTAAAGAGGGAAGACTGTTGGGAGGCACGGAGAAAATCTATATCACTGTTTGCTACTTCCTAGGAACAAGGTCTTTTGCCTACTCTGAGATGAGGCTGGTGTGCAGGCATCCAGTAAACATGACAGAGACCTTATGATGTATGTCACCATGAAAATAAAGAAAAATTCTGAAGTCTTGAGGATAGGCGCGACATTCGTGGGCTCTTATCTCGTGCCTTTCCTCTTATGGTTGTTTCTGTAAGCCTATCCCATCATCACTTGTTATTTTTATGAGTCTAAGATGTAACATTTAATTTTTAAAAGATATGATCATCCATGCTTCCTGGCTCTGCCATCCAAATTCTTTCTTCAAATACTTATTATTTGATAAGCTTTTATACATCAATATCACAGTGGCCAGTAGCACTCATGTGTTGTTATATTTTCTTCTGCTTGGCTTCTCACTGATGGTAAGGAAGCACCTTTCCTTTTGGGGTGGGACACGTGGAATCAGTGTGATTCTTGAATTCTTTAGATCATAGAGATTACAAAATTGTCCAGAGACATGTACAGCCTTTGTTTTTAATCTAAGTGCCCAAATCTCATCATTTTCTATCCTAGCAAATGGAATTGGAAAGACTAGATAGCAATCTGAATGTATCCTTGAAGAAGTGTGTCAAGTTAGAAAACATTCTGCCAGCTCCTTGTACCATCTTTTGAGTCCTACAGTGGCTCTTCTCCTCTTTCCAAAATCAGAAGCACCCTTTAGGCAGAACACCTTCAAAACCCATAATGAAAGGAGATTCATTCACTCAAGAAGGAAGCAGGCATTGCAGTGTAAGAGTCAGTGGCTCCAAAAGCTTAGATCCAAATGTTTTCAAAAAGTTTTACCTACATCGTGTCAATAAGCCAAAATTCAATGTTGTGTTAGAAGCACCGTATTATGCAATAAGATAGGAAAAGTAAATGAGTCTCGTGAATGCAAAAGAACAAGGTCCTACTCATCGTTTGAAGATGATGATTGAGTACCCTATCAAAAATTATCAACTGAAAAACTCTTTGAGTAAGAGTTCATCAGAATAACCAGATCGACAAAGCAAAAATCAATAGACACATGTATACCAGCATTAACCAATTAGAATAAGTAATAGGGGAAAAGTCATGCTGCCTCCTACCACTTTCCAGCTTGTAAATCCTTTTATTCTTTAGATAAAATTTTATGTTCATTGTACTCATGTGTATTTCCAGGAAGCTGGAATGAGAGAAGAGAGTACTGGCCATTTACTCTCTTGGTCACACGTAGGGGTGTAAAAGTATCCATGGATACTTTTATTAGTAGCTTTAGACCTTCTTCTCATCTGCTTCTCGGTATCTCCTCAAAGCGTGATCCATGGACCACCACCAGCAGCATCCTGTGGGAGCTTGTTAGAAATGCAGAATCTTGGGTCCCACCCCAGACCTACTGACTTGGAATCTGTATTTAACAACATCTCCAGGTGATTTGTCTGCACATTAAAGTTTGTGAAGCACTGCTCTAGTGGATTACCTAGGTTCCTCCTTGGAATGCTTAGTGTGGATGGGAAGAGTGTGAGCATCATATACCTTCCCTTATTCTCCATGATGGATTTAGTCATGGAAATCTAGCACTCAGATCTAAAATTTTGCCACAGCTATGCCTCTTGGTCACATCAATGGACCAAGAGAAACTTTTCTCCTTCCTGTTTTATGAAAATAGTAAACCAGAGTCTGGGAAAGCCTGTAGAGATATACTCACTGTGAGCTGCCATGTGGTTAGCTACTGCTTCCAACTCATTTAGCTATCTGTGGTGGGGCGAATTAATGTTCCTGGGCTTTAGTTAATTTCACCTCTCTTTCCACATTTCCAATAAGAAGCCAAATTGCTTTCAGTTTTACCTTTATTCTCTCACAAAGGTGATAACTGACAGGGCTTACAGAATCAGGAAATGCACAGAGGCCTGGGGAGACAGATCAAGATGAGAGAAAGGGGGAAAAGGTCTGAGATGACCAAAATTTTCCAGAATCAGCTTTACTTTCTCATTGCTAGTGGTCTCCCCCATGCCTCACACACATTATATGATCACATTAGGGCTAGACCTATTTGTTTATTTTATCTTGCTGTTGTATAGGGAAGGGCCTGTGATCACTTTCCATTTATAATATCTTTATTCTTTAATACACAGACACAGGAAGAAAAGGAGGTATTTAGTGTTTCGGGTAAGCCCCCTCTCGCAGATTATCCCTTTATCTTCTTTATATCTCTTTGGAATATTTTTTTGTCAACATCTGTCTCTCCCAATGCTGCTTTGGTTAAAGCCAGATGATGCTTTTTCTCAGAAAGAGTAAGGATATACTAATGGAGTGATGACTCCTGTCTCCTCATGCATGTGGGCACAGTTCTGTGACCTATTTTCAGAAGTTGTTTGGATCTCACTTTACAATGCTCTGGAGGACCAGAGGTGAATGTCGTAGGTTCATTGCTCCCCCAAATCCCCATGGAAAACCAGTGAACCCTCAGAGCTTTAGACCATTTGCCCCACTGTGCTTACAGCTGTGTGGGACTCTTTTGCAACTTCATTACTTTGAGTTCACCTGGGAGTGATCCTCTTCCTCTTCGTTGTTTCCTATAAACATGACCGTTTGGTGACTCTAATGCAGATTTTATTATCTTCTTCCTTGCCTTCTGAATATCCAGAGTGCGCTGTGCTTTCTTTGTGAAACATGAAAGCTTTAGTGAAGCAAAGATCATGTTATCTGGTGGACTGTTGCAAAGACAAATACGGTTTTGCACTGTCTGCTTTTAATGCTTGTTTGCTGCAAATGTCCAATTAGGGGATGATGATAAATCCATTTTAGGGATGAGCTTTTGCTTCTGATAGACAGGATGTTCTAGTGAATATTCTGCCCTGGAACTAAATTTCAATGGGCTTTAATTAGGAGGACATCTCAAAGATTAAGCATTCTATCCTTGCAGGACATAGGTCTTTGGGTTGGTTGGTTCGTTTTTTTATGTTACTGATAATACAAATATGTTAAAAATGCATACTTTTACATGTTAGAGCAGTGTTTCTTAAGCTTGAACATAGCAGAATCACCTGGAAAGCTTGTTAAAAACAGAGATTCATGGGTTCCACCCCAGAGAATCAGATCTGGTAGGTCTTTGGTGGGGCCTGAGAATCTGCATTTTAACTTCCAGGGGCAGGTGCTGCCATCAGCAGGTCACATTATAAGTCACACCGGGCTCACAGGCATATATAGACATATAAAAAGCACCTAGGACCATCTGGGTTCTCCCTTCTTTACCTAATATAATCTCCTCTCCCCTGCAGCTTAATCTCTTCTTTCTCTCACTTTTTAAATTCATATGGATTTTCCCCCATCATCTCCATGAGTCCAGAATTCTTACCAATGAGCATATCTTTGAATCAAAAAAAAAAAAAAAAACCTACTTTTAATAAGGAAGTGTAACATAGTGGCCAACCTTGAAAATGACTGCAATGGGGTCTAAAAAGGACCTTTTCCTCCCATCTCCATCTTCTACTGCGATGGTATTTTACAGAGACGGGAGAAGAAATGTGCCTAGAGTTTTCTGTTCGTTGGTGTAATTGTTGGTTTTTAAAAGCGATGCCTTCTCACCAGAGGGGTGGTGCTTGTCATGGCCTCGAATAGCGGGCTCTAGAATTGCATGATGCCCCTCTGTTTCATAAATAAGATTGTAGCATGCCTTCACGTGCCTGGCCTTCCACAGTCCACCTCACGGTTTCTCTCTGCACGCCCCACAAGTTTTGTTTTTTTATGGTTTCCAGGCCTGTTGTTAAAATAAGTTTCTGCTTTTGCACGTGCATGGACGTGAGCTGTTGTGAGCTGTAATTTCTTAGATTACAACAGAAGCATGCTTCATTGGGATAAACTGACCAAAAGATACCGATTATTATGAGTTAACACTCTGGGCTGGGCGAAGAGGTGGGAGGACCAGACTAGGGTAGGCCACCAGTGCTGGAGGAAATCACATCGTGCGTGTTGCGTTGGCCAAAGGCATTCATTCTGTGTTACCCACTTTTCAAACTTTCATTTCACAACAAATTGGGAAGGGAAATCCATATGAACCTTTCACAGTTGTTTCTCAAACAACATCTCAATACTGTTTTCTAACGTCTGTGCATATATTTGGGTAAAGAAATGTTGCCAAGGTTCTACCTGTTGACCAGGTTTTGCTCACAGGTGCTTATCTCCCATTATTGCCATGGAAGTTACAGATTTGATGAATGACCAGGGTCCAAGTCATGGTGAACATTAAGGAAGTTTCATGGACCCACTGCCTCCAGATATAGACGCACACACACACAACACACACACACACACACACACAAAACTGTAGCTGAGTCAGTAAATTGGACTACTTTTGCCACTGCTGTGAAGTTTGGGTGACAGAACTGCAGAAATGGCATTTTTCCTGGTGTCTCCATAGTACCATGAGCATCCAGGTGCTGATTTGAAAAGAATGGCATCGCCAGCTTCCTAGGTGCCTTAATCATTCATGGACTCGCCTTGCCCAGAGAATTTCCTCAGGGCAAACCCAGTTCTAGTTCATAATGAAAAAGACTTTCTGAACTACTGATATTCAAATACAGGTTTTCATATTGTCAATAATTGATACATATCCTTGTGCTGATTAATTGTCATCATTATAACTGATTTGATTTGATAAATATTTACTCAAGAAAATGAAGTTTGCAGACTGCCCAAGAAAACTTTTCTTTATGTTAAAAAAAATATGAAAATGAAAATGATGTTTGCCTGTTTTAACCTTAGGGATTTTTGTTGTTGTTGTTGTTACTATTGTTTTTCTTTTTGGGCACTTAAGTTAGTACATTAGCAATTTGAGTTATTTGGGTTTTTGTTTTTGTTTTTTGGCTTTTGGTTTTTGGGTTTTTTCTTTTTTTTTTGGTTTTTGCTTTTGGTTTTCCCCCAAAGATTTTTGGCCTCATTTTTTATAGATAATTATGCTAAATCTCTCACCTATGGTATGGGAACTAGAAGACAGTACAATTGACATGCACACCATTTTATATATCTTCAAGCTTATGAAGGAAAAATATATATATTCTGTATTCTCTTTCTAGTTCAGTGAGGGAAACCAACAAAGCATTCCCAAAGTTGGACTTTTTTGAAGTATATTTTAGGGAGAAAGACAGTAGGACAGTGAAATCCTATCTTTGTAACTATAAATGTGATATTCTAAATAGACCTTATTTTAGAAATTATGTACTTTAGTAATGTGTTATGACCCAAGGGTGAGAAATGTCAACCTAAATGGGGTTTTTTTCTCATCATAGCATCAGCGAGACCCTCGACTGAATGAAATTTTATTCCCATTTTACGATGCTAAAAGGGCAATGCAAATCATCGAGATGTATGAGCCTGATGAAGATTTGAAGAAAAAAGGTAATGAAAGTGAAAAAAAAATTTCTTTATTAAAGAAAAAGCAAGACTATGTGCAACCTTAAACATTCTTGGATTTTTAGTTAATGACATCTTTAAATGCCTTGGAGCTCCCTAGAGCCAAGAATTTTTAATGGACTGATTTTTTTCCCCGTTTTAAGTTAGTATAAATTTTACCTTACATCAGAATTTGCCCATGCTGCCTGAGGCATAATGTAAATTTACTGTATTTTAAACACATGTTAGCGGTATTTTCCCCGTTGTAATCTCTCACATTCGATCTCTAGTATTGCTTAATGCTTAAACTGCAAAAATGCCCATATGGTCTCTGTTTGCCAACTTGGAAGGAATTTTACGCCTTACAAAAGTTTATACCTTCTCTTTCTCCCTTTTGTTTTGCCAAGCCGAGTAAATTTTAGTACATGATTTGATGAGCCTACCCATCACTAGACCTCTGTTATGGAATACAAATGCAACTGATAGGAAATTAAATGGTCAGGAATCAGTTATTGGGGTTTCTGAACATTTGCCTCTTTCAATGAAACATTGGAAGCAGTGTGCTCTCCATTCCAGTATTTGATAAAGAAAAGGCATGGAGAGGAAATTGAAGATCAGTCTCGTAGCAGAGGGAGGCACCTGCAAAGGATGGGAGAGGTGATGCTACTATAATTGGACAGGAGGTCCTGAGACAAGAGCTACCTGCGCCTCGGCCTTGTATCCCAGTGGAGAGTTGAAGGGAGATTCAGGTTTAAGTTCTATCTTTCCCATGTGTCCCTGGGTAGTATGGCCTCCAGTTTCCATGTTCTTTTTTCTTTGTATCTCAGTGAATGTGGCTGAAAGGTTTATATAATCTCTGGACCCACATAGAACCTTGTATATTCATGCTGGCCCACCACACCACATGACCCACCCTGATCTGTTTCCAAGTCACATAGACATACACTTCCTGTTAGGGCCCCAAATAACTCCTTCCAGCATGAGTGCTTCCTTATTTACCTTTATGCCAACACTCTGAGTAGTATTATTTACTCTACATTGCTTGGGATTAAAGTGAAGGGAGGGGTGGCTTGATAGCTCATATAACACTTTGCAGTATTTTATTTGATTCTTGCTGCTGTCCTGTCACTGTGTGACCTTGAGCAAGAGACCCTATTCCTCGGACTCAGTTTCCCTGCTTGTAACACAGTGGAGCTCATATAGTCATTCAACTAATATTCCGCTCCCCTACCTTCATTTCTTGAAGTTTACAGAGGGCTGACTGGTTGCCAAGCCCTGGGCCAGATGTTGGGGATTCAAAAGTAAGACAGTTGTGATCTGTTGAAGGACAAGGCTCAGTCGTTCCTTGGCAGTATGATAAATGTCATGATGAGGTGTGTCTTTCATTATTCTGAAGTCCTTCCAGACCCTAATGTCTATGAAATTGCATTGATGCATCTAAAAATCATAGCTTCACCAATTCATCAATGACAGAAACTTTAAAGTCTGCCATTAAGTATGGATGAGAACGGGGTATAAGAGACATTATAAACTTCTGGGAGGAGCTTAAACTGGTACAGACGACCACTTTTTGAATATATTGGCAATGAATGGTAGAGTAGAAAACATGCCCTTCTACAGCACAGCCTATCCACCTCCAGGTATGTATCCTAGAGAACCTCCCATACTGTATCCAGCTCTGGATGTCAAAGGAAGCACACTCACCCAAGTCAGTGGCTTTAAATTTCTTCTACACACACCACTTTCAAATTCTCCACTTCTCACCTCTAACTTCAACTATAGACCTGTGGTAGAGTCCTCCATTTGGATACTGATGGGCATTTCAAATGTATATGTACAACATGTTTCGATTCTCCCTGCCCACAGACCTGTTCCCTTCTCAGCCTGGTAGAGGCTCAGCATGGTAACATTCAGAAAATGAATGTTACCATGATTCACCTGAATTTTTAGGCCAGAACTCTTGGAATCTTCCTTGACTTGCTCTTGTTCTTTTGTTGTTGTTGTTGTTGTTCTTTCATGTCACTTCTGATCCATCAGCAAAACCTCCCAGATCTATCCTCAGAATAAGTCCTGAATAAATCACTTCTCACCTTCTCTACCTTCATTGGTCTATCCATGCCTACATCATGTCTTCCTAGATGATGGCAATTGACTTTTAACTAGTCTTCTTCTTTCTACTCGGTGCCCTACAGTTTATATTCCACCAGCAGCCAGATTAAACCTTTGAAAACTAAATCTAATCATATTATTCCACTCTTTGGAACCCTCCAAAGGCTTCCCAACACACTTAGAGTAAAACCCACAGTACTTAGCAAACACTTCAGGCCAACTGATGTAGCTTTTGGCTTCCTCTCTAGCCTCATTTCTAACTCCCTCTCCCCTCAGTCACACACTCCTGTGTCAAGGCTTCGCACTTGCAGGTCCTTCTACTTGGGATGATTCCCCAGATTGCATGTGGCTTGCTCCCTATTCATCAGCATGACCTCCTCAGAAGGGCTTTTGCTGGCTCTGTATCTAACACAGCATCTTGGGCATTCTTGATCACCTTCATTCCCTGCTTTCTATTTCTTTCTAGCACTTGCATGACATTACATTATACTTATATTTATTTGCTAATTTATTTGCTCTCTTTCCCATAATATGTTTTGTGAAGGCTGGGCATGTCTGTTTCTCCCATCACTTCTTCTGTCCCAGTGCCTTCAAAAGTACTTGCTCTTAGAATGGATGTGTGTGCCCAAAGAGACAGGTGCACAGATTTTTACTGTAGTATGTTTAGTTATAATTAGAAATTGCCTAAATACCCACCAACAGAATCATGGACAATAAATGGTTGTATTCAGACATGGACCTATTCTACATTCTATAGTCCTACATACTACCACTATACCTGCTACTATACATTATTCAGAGAAAAATAAATGACCAAGAGCTGTTTATATTAACTGAATAAGTTATAATGAAATGCAAATTTGCATATGCAAATAGTAGAATATCATTTATACAAGCTTTTAAATATTCACAACTACCTATGGTTTGGATACATGTGTATGTAGTAGAGTTACAGAGCCATTTTGAGAATGTTCAGTACAAGAAGTCGGGAATGGTTGTCTACAAGGGAGTAGAGAGAGGAACTGCAATAGAATGGAGGGTGGGAGGCCAGGCTGCTGCAGAGGCATCTGTAAAGTAAAGAAGTAAATAAGGGAAAATGTTAGGAAGCTGTGGTCTAGGTCCATAGTTATTTGTTATGCTATCATCTGTACTTCTTTATAAGCTTGAAATCAGTTCATAACTTGCAAATGTTTAAGTAAAAACAAAAGGAAAAAAAAAAAGCCAAAAGGCTGAGGCAGTTGATGGTTGATGGGGTGGGAGATGTAGAAATTTTGATCACTTCTCCTGAGACCACAGGGGACCAGCCTTAAATCAGAAAGGACTGACTGAAATGAACAGTGGCTCTTAGGGCCACATTTCAGTGATGACTGAATACTCTTCTCACCAGTCCTATACCCTGTGTAGATAGAAAAAAGAGGAGAAATGAATTGTTTAAACCCAGAGAGGTTGCTCATTCCTTCTCCAATCCAGTGAGAACAGTAGTGCCCTACAGTTGTAGGTTTTCCACCTGAGCCCAACATAGGGTTTGAACTCACGACCCTGAGATCAAGACCTGAGCTGAGTTCAAGAGGCGTTGCTTAACCAACTGAGCCACCCAGACACCCCCCTCTTTTCCGCTTTTTTAAGAGCCCCTCTCGTATGTCTTGTCCTTTATTATTTGGGATAGTCCTGGAAAGTAGGTGGCCAGTATTTCTCCCCCATTTGCCAGAAGAGGAGGTTGAGACCCAAGAACGTAAGGAGTTAGTGGTAAAAGCGCAACTGACAAAGGTCCCCTTGACCCCTAGTTGCCACAGCTCCTGGCACTGCGCTTCTGAGCTCAGGGAATCTGCTTCTGTCATCCTACTTACAAAAGCAGGAAGCGCCCTATCTTGTAGAATGGGTTAGGTTACTTGTAATGTGCAACTCTGTTACTTTGTTCAAGTTCTGAAGGATGAAGGTCCTTGGGAAAGAGAATGAGAAGTATTTACTTCGGATTAAGCTGCCTAAACTTACGTGAAGAAAAATGTGAGAGGTGTATCTTCCAAGCCACATGTCTACTAGCTGTTTTTTTCCCCCCAGGCCTCATATCAAGCGATGGGTTTTGCAGATACCTGATGTCAGATGAAAATGCCCCAGTCTTCCTGGATCGTTTAGAACTTTACCAAGAAATGGACCATCCTCTGGCCCACTACTTCATCAGTTCTTCCCATAACACCTATCTCACGGGCCGACAGTTTGGCGGGAAGTCTTCAGTAGAAATGTACAGACAGGTTCTCCTGGCTGGTTGCAGGTCAGAAACTCAGGACAGCTCCTTTTTTTTTTTTGTAAATATGATGCCCTTCAATTTAAGACATTTCTCTAAAAAAGTAGGAGGTAGTATTCGAAATGAAAAGGACATTTTTTCCTTTTCTTTAATTGATTATGCTGGTCATGTAACCTTGAAAAAGAACAGAAAATCTCTGCTCCAGATAGTTCTAGAATCCTATGGGCCAGAAGACCGTTTTTACTATAAATTTTTTAATATTCCTCCTCAAATAAATAAATATCCCCCCCTCAAAATTGTAAAAAAAAAATTTCAAGAAGTCATATTAAGTTTCTTATTGATCTGAAGCATTTGCAAATTTAGCTCTACTTAGTGTTAAAAGTCCTAAAATGTCATTCTCTGAGAATAAAGATTATTGAAAATGTTTTCCTTCTGTGGAAATTGGCAAATATTTGAAATTTAAAATATGGAAAAAATGCTGAAAGTGAAAAATAAGAAATGTAGTTACATTATGATATTTTTTCTTGGTTATCAATAGCCATACCTTAGTTTTTAATAACTCACTATTTTTTGTGTATGGAGAGACTCTAAGGAAATGACATCATTACTTCTTCCTCTGAATACTTGACACAATGAGAACATTTTCTTTTATGGCCAAAGTAACATCATTTCACCTAGCAAAATTTTTCAAAACTGTTCTTTGACATCGTCTAAAACTCAGCTCGTATTCAGATGTTCCTAATTGTCCCCAAGTTGTCCTTCATTGTAGATTTGTCATGACTGGAATTTCATCCAGAACCTCACTGATGGTTGTATCTCCAAAGTCTGACTTCATCTCTGACAGCCCCTTTTTCATGACAGCAATGTGATAAAGAATATAATGTGATTTTTTTTATAATATGATTTTTAACCTGCATACTCCATGAAACAATCATATTACTTAACTCATCCCATGTTCTGCTTCTATAAGAAAACAATTTATTTTGATGTCTCTCCTTTTAATTTGCACACACACGCATATTTTATTGTAAGGGCTCACTCTTGTAATTTAATTGTGTGCCTAGATGTGTTGAACTTGACTGTTGGGATGGAAAAGGTGAAGACCAAGAACCAATAATAACTCATGGAAAAGCAATGTGTACAGATATCCTTTTTAAGGTAAGTTTCAAAATAGCCATAGTCTCTTCCAGACTATCGTAGAGTTAGATGGAGTGGAGAAAAAAAATTATTCATTTTCTCAAGTGTTTTACCTTCATATTCCTTTCCTCCAGCTTTGAAGAGAAAGTAAAAAAAAAATGTTTTCTCCACTTCATAGCACCTTCCTTTTCTGACTTTGCTGCTTTCAGATGGTGACAGCGCCATATAATGAGGCTTCTTCTGCCAGAATCCCCTGACTCTAATTACTTTAAAAAACAGTCTTTTGTTTTCTTGCTTATTTTGCATTATTCCTGAAGAACGTCAAAATGGCATAAAAAGATAAATAGAATACAGAAAATAAAATAGATTATAAATAGTGCCTATCAGAGAAAGAAGCTGCTTTGAGTGAGGTTAGAGTTGATGAATCCTCAATAAAAAGTCCTATAAACTACCAAGCCATGCTGCAGATGGGTTCCAAATTTTCTAGAATTCAGGGTGAGGAGAAGAACATGATGATTCACAAGATTTGCAAAATAGAAACCGGCCCGTTGGTCCAAAGAAGCGTAGTTGTTCCCAGTCTTGATGCCAGAAAGAGGGCTTTTCCCCAAGGCCCCTCAAAGGGGAGCTTCTACAGTTTTACAAGCAGGCATTTCAGTAATGGCCTTTTGGTGATCTCTATGTACAGTTGGAAGGTTAGTTTCTTACAGCATTCCTCAATATGCTCTAGTGATAGCCTGCCAAAAGACAAGTCAAAAAAATGCAATTCTGTGATTGGCCCCTCTCTAGGTACATCTGTCTCTGTCAGTTGTGTGCAATTTGGGATGGTTATTGCAACATCTGGAGCAATGATTCTCAGCCCTGCCTGCATGTGGGAAATCACCAGAGGTATTTGTAAAAACAGATGCCTGGGCCCTATACCTATGACACTCCAAGCATACCATTTCTCTTAGCCAGATGTTGGTGAATTGAGGAGCAACGAATTCAGGATTATGTTCCCTGAGAAGGAATTACACTGCCTGAGAAATACCAAGAATGTATTCCAGTAGGAAGCCATGAGTTTGCACAGCCAACTAAACTGACAGGAAGGGTTGTCCTCTTTAGAGAATTAAGGAGCCTAATAAGGAAGCTTGGCTGAAAAGAAGCTTAGCTCACTCGGAGGTGAGCAAAGGAGAACCCCGGGGCTGAGCCAAAATTTTCCTCAAGGAGTAATTCTTGGTCAACTCAAGTTGGCAAGCAAGGTCACAGAAGTTTTCACCTAAAGTAACTTGAAGCAAGAATAATTAAAGGATCACCTTAGGAATAAGGATGCTCACAAAAACACTCCCAAGATTCTCTAACCCAAGACATTAGATGGGTTTCAAATGGACTAGCCTAGATTACTATTGTAAAATTTCTTCCAATTTAACTGAATGGTGGGATTTTCCCTGTGGTTAGCAATAAGCCACTAAGAATTGGGGGATTTTTACCAAGTATGATGCTGTGGTTGTGGAAACATTGGTTTGAAACCACACTTTCTAAAGCTAAGCAGAGAACAAGGCCAGCCATCTGTGGGAAGGATATGGTCGGCTAGTTCAGAGGTGGTTTCAGATGACGGAGCTTCCAGTACAGAAAGGGGCAGCCAGAATGCCACCTGTCTCACCTCACATGTTGCTTGATCAAGGAGAACAGCCTCCCTCATCACCTGCCCCCTCCCCCCACCGCCATTTCCATCTGGCTAATCAGAAACAAGGGATGTTGCGAATGTCACAGGAATCTTCATCGAATTAATGAAACGTAGCCAAAACCCCACCTGCTCTTCAGCAAGAAAGATGAGCTCTGAACCTGCCTTACCAGGTAATCGAGCAAGGAGCCAGCATGCCCTTGAGACAAAATTCCTTGTCAGTTAATTGCATCATAATTTTGGAGCAGTCAAGGGTAGCTTTGAAAAAAAGTTGTCATTAGCTGTGCTTGGGTCTAGCCACAAGGGGGCCCTCCCTGTGACGGTATCAAGGTGAATGGGCTCTCCAGGTCTTTATTGCCAGAATGGACTTTCTGAAAAGCTGAAACTAAGTCTCCGAATGGGTTCAGGTACCTTAATTTGTTTTTTGGCTCTTCTCTCTTATTAACACTTTTTATCTTTAAAGGATGTTATTCAAGCCATCAAGGAAACCGCATTTGTCACATCGGAATATCCTGTAATTCTCTCCTTTGAAAATCACTGCAGGTATAACAACGTGTTCTATTTGAAATATCTACCACCCATTCCCACTGCTGCTCTACGTCTTTTTATTTTTATTTTTTTTTAAGATTTTTTATTTATTTATTTGACAGAGAGATCACAAGTAGGCAGAGAGGCAGGCGGGGGGCGGGGGAGGAAGCAGGCTCCCTGCTGAGCAGAGAGCCCAATGCAGGACTCGATCCCAGGACCCTGAGATCATGACCTGAGCCGAAGGCAGCAGCTTAACCCACTGAGCCACCCAGGCGCCCTCTACGTCTTTTTAAATAGCTAAATAGTTTGGGGGATGTGGTAAGGACACTTGGTCTTATGCAAAAAAAAGAAAGAAAAGAAAGAAAAGAAAAGCCCCAAACCAGTACCACCCCCCACCTCAAAAAAAAAAAAAAAAAAAAAAGAAAGGAAGAAAAGAAAATACAAAGGGGAAACAAACAAGTCATCTTGCTGTGTTTTAGAGATGCTCCCTTTAAGAGGTGAGAGATCAGGACATCTTGCTCAAAGTTCCACTGAGCTGGAAGATGTGGCAGTGGATTGGAAAGCAGACTTGATGAACTTGAAAGCCATTTTTATTCTGCTTACCAACTCTTATTTGGGGGGGGGGGAATCTGCTTTTGAAACTATTCTAGTTAAAGTCTGTGGCATGTAACTGAGCGTCTCACTTAGCCTCAAGAGGACAAGCGTGGATTTTGCAGAGTGGGAGTTTTGAATCACCTAGGAATGGATGTTTCTTGTTTTGGATGCATAATGGATGTTTGAGTTTACGAATGCCAGTTCTCTCTCTGTCTCTCCAGCAAATATCAGCAGTACAAGATGTCCAAATATTGCGAAGATCTATTTGGGGATCTCCTGTTGAAGCAAGCACTTGAATCACATCCAGTATGTATTTTTAGCAAACCGTATCTCTAACCTGAATGGATTTGTTTTGAAATTCATTTCTAAAGGGTCCAGTACTGCTAGAGGACTAAAGATCTGCATATTTATTTAAATTCATTGGTATGGAAAGCTTTCGTGCTTCGGACAGATGTGTAGAGAGAGACATAAAGTAAACATCTGGTTCAATTTAATTTAAAGGGTCTCAAGGCCTTTATGGTTTTTGAGATCTCTGTCCTAAAGTTTTATAAAATGCCCCCTGGCCTAGGGTCTATACTCAGCATTTGTTCTCAACTTGGTTACCTGATAGAACCATCTAGAAGGACTAGTAAAAATAACTTTGCAAGGACCCTACTCAGAGATTTTGAATTAACTGATCTGGGTAAAGCCTGAGCATTGAGTTTTTTTTTTTTTTTTTTAAAGCCCTCCAGGTGAACAAAGTGTGCACATAGGGTTCAGCACCTGTAGGAGCCCATTGCTATAAGAGGTCCCTGAAATTGAAGCCAAGAGAGCCTGATGTTCAAGCTCCCAACTCCAAAACAGATACTTGGGTGGGGGGGGGAATGCAGGCACCTGAGTAGTTCAGTTGGTTGAGTATCTGACTCTTGGTTTTAGCTCAGGTCATGATCTCGAGGTTCTGAGATTGAGCCCCAGGTCAGCATCCACGCTCAGTGCAGTCTGCTTGAGAGACTTTTTTCCCCCCCTCTCCCTTCCCCTCTGCTCCTCCCCCCACTCATGTGTTCATCTGCACATGTGTTCACTCTCTCTCTCTCTCTCTCTCTCTGTCTCTCTCAAAGAAATACAATAAAATCTTAAACAAATACTTAGAAAATGTTATACATACAACTTTTGAGCTTCATTTTTACACCTGTAACTTGCTTCATAAAACAAAGAACCTTGGAGCTCAGTGGGTTAAAACCTCTGCCTTAGGCTCAGGTCATGATCCCAGGGTAGTAGGATCGAGCCCCACATTGGGCTCTCTGCTCAGCAGGGAGCCTGCTTCCCTTCCTCTCTCTCTCTGTCTGCCTCTCTGCCTACTTGTGATATCTGTCTGTCAAATAAATAAATAAAATCTTTAAAAAATAAATAAAACAAAGAACCTTTAACCTATGGCCCACAGATAAGCATTGTGAGGTCTGTGACCTCATTCTAATTGCATACAACTTTTTTTAGTGTATAATTATTCCACAGAGTTCATCACATTTTGCAAGGATTTATATAACCTCCAAGTGGTGAATATCCACTGTCCCATGATGTTATGAACAGGAAGAGAGCTAATGGGATTAAGTATAAAGTACTCTGCAGTATTTAAAAAAAAAAAAACTGTAAAAAAAGGACATCTAGGACAGGAGGATATTTGCATCCTTTGCACCCACCCCCTGATTGTCCTCAGCCTGTGGACAGACGCCATGCTGCGGGCTCCCTGCCCCTGTCCGTGCAGCACTCTCTGTCTTCTCTGTACACTGGCCTGCTTATGGCTGCCAGTGCCTGTGGTTTTCCGAGTGAGGTGGGGTGCTCTGGTCACCAGAGAGGGCTCTGCCCATATGGGAAGGACAGGCCAGAAGGGCCTCAGAGCTCACACCCCTCCCCCGCAGTCCCCTCACACAGCAGGAGGGACAGCTCCAGAGCATGGGATCTACACCAGCTGCCAGGCTCCCCAGCAGGACCACACGCCTGCCCCCTCAGTGATAACTTGCCTGATAACACCCCCTTGGGGTTGGCTGCTTGCCGCCTTTTTCTCACTTTCCTAACCCCCACCCTCCCGTTGGACATTCCTGAGGCTGCCTCCCAAAGAGACTTTGGATCTGTTCATATCCTTGTCTCAGAGACTGATTCTGAGGGAACCCAAACTAAGAAACAGCCCGGTTTTTATTAATTTTATTTTTGTTTTACCTAAACCTTCTGTTTACTTTTCTGATTGGGCTAAGGTGCTTGTTCCTGGAAAGACCACTGTGTTCTTTGCAGAGTGATATGCACATACATGGAAAATGTTGTGGGGAGCGTATGTGAATACCCATGGGAGTGCGACCTCCCTGAGGTGAAAAGCTTTCAGTCTTGAAGGGGGCCATGGGGAGACACAGAACACAGGTAAAATTAGAGCTACAGAGGAAGATGGCCTGTGACATATTGAATACTAGAGATATCCAGGTTCAAGAGAGGTCGCTGGGGAATGGAGCGGTTACAGCAGGCTTCAGAAGGAAGCAGGATTTTGGCAAAGAGCCTTGTTTGGGGCAACACAGATATAGGAGTGCATAGTGCTTTGCATGTAATAAGTGGTATAAAGATTGCTTTTGAAAAAAGGAGTGGATGCATGGAAAAGACAGGTGGATGGAGGGGTGGGTGGATGCATACATGGATGCATGAGAGAATGGGGAGTGGGTGACTAGATATGGCGCAGCTGTATGAGTCAGAGGTAATAGAAGAAAGGCCTTTGCAGCCATAAATCCAAGCAAATGAAATCACAGTAGAGGTCAGGTTTTGGTAACTGACCACTCCCTTCTTGATTCTCTTACTGAACCTACAAAACCATAATCCCAAGTATTGGGGTTACATCAGCCTACTGAGTAAACAGGCTTCCTGATACAGCCTAACATTTGAGGGGATCAAGGGAGCCCTCGACTTCTGCCTGGGAAAGCCATTCTCAATGACCCCTTGTACTTTACCCGATACATAAAAGGAGCAAGATCGGAAGTTGAGCACGAGCCCCTCCCCCAGCAGCACTCCAGGTCAGACCTAGCTCCTGCTGGGGAAGGTGGAGTGGCTCTGTACAGCCCTGGGAGACTGCGGATGTCAAGTTTGCAGTCTAAGGCAGAGTTTCTTGCAGTGGGCTGCTAGAGGTTGGGGAATGAAAACATAAAACTGTGCTGACTGCCATCTGGTGGATGTTGGGCTGTATAACAGGCCTCCACACTTGCGGTGGGCAGGGAATGAGACTGAAGAAGCGAATCATTAATTCAGCCTTTTCTCTTTTTCTCCAGCTTGAACCAGGCAGGCCTTTACCGTCCCCCAATGACCTCAAAAGAAAAATACTCATCAAAAATAAACGACTGAAACCTGAGGTTGAAAAAAGTAAGTCAAAGACACACACCAATGATGAAGCATGCACACATTGTGTGTTTGGACAGTTCAGCTGTCTAAAATGAAATCTATTTTAAAACCAGTGATTTGGGGGAGGAAGGGAGCAAAGCAGTGTTGCATATACTTTTCAGAGCAAAGTGGCCACACTGACATTTAAGTGTAGGTTCCTGCGGTGGGAAAAGCATATTCATATATTCATAAGATGCAGGATTTGGAATGATCCCGAGGCAAAATGAGAAGAAAGTGAAAGAGGCATTTTAGAATTTACCAAGATAAAAGGAACTCATGTTTTTTCACCTAATATGCCTTAAAGTCCTCTTAAAAGCTTCAGTTTGCCTCTGTGAGATACATATATCTAGGAGTCCTAGGTGAATGTGAGAATGCATGAATGTGTATATGGGTGGCGAGAGAGAAATGATTTTATATAGATATTTCCCCTGTATTTTCCTTGAAACTATTTTCTTTCGGCTAGTCTCTTAATTCAGTGAATTGGTAACATGAAATATGGGGATGACTGCATTGTGTTTTACCCTAGGTATTCTGTTTTTTTATTTAAATTCAATTAATTACATATAGCATATTATTAGTTTCAGAAGTAAAGTTCAGGTACACATCAGTCTTATATAACACCTAGGTGCTTATTACATCACATATCCTGCTTAATGTCCATCACCCAGTTCCTCCACATCCCCACATTCCTCCCCTCCAGCAACCCTCAGTTTATTTCCTATGATTAAGAGTCTCTTATGGTTTGTCTCCCTCTCTGGCTTCGTCTTGTTTTATTTTTCCCTCCCTTCCCCTATGCTCCTCTGTTTTGTTTCTTAAATTGCACATATCAGTTAGTTCATATGATAATTGCCTTTCTCTGTCTGATTTCACTTAGCATAATACCCTCTTTTTCCATGCACATCATGCAAATGGCAAGATTTCTTTTTTTTTTTAAAGATTTTATTTATTTCCTTGACACAGAGAGAGAGAGAGATCACAAGTAGGCAAAGAGGCAGGCAGAGAGAGAGGGGGAAGCGGGCTCCCTGCTGAGCAGAGAGCCCGATGTGGGGCTCGTTCCCAGGACCCTGGGATCATGACCTGAGCCGAAGGCAGAGGCTTTAACCCACTGAGCCACCCAGGCGCCCCAAGATTTCTTTTTTTGATGGCTGAACAGTATTCCATGGTGTGTGTGTATGTGTGTATACACAGATATATATGTGTATATATACACTGCATCTATATCTAAGTTCTAAATTATATTAATTATTATCACAAAAGTAATACCATGGGAAAACGAACACAAAAAAAAATATAAGAACATAATAAAGTAACACTGAGTTATGTACTTATGTACTATGTACATATGTATAGTATGTACATAGATACATACTGTAGCTACATGTTTAGACATACATTTCTTATAAAACTGGGATCAGTTTAAATATGCTGATTTTGGGGGGAGCCTGGGTGGCTCAGTGGGTTAAAGCCTCTGCCTTTGGCTCAGGTCATGATCTCAGGGTCCTCGGGTTGAACCCCACATCGGGCTCTCTGTTCAGCGGGAAGCCTGCTTCCCCCCCCCACTCTTACCTCCTGCTCTGCCTACTTGTGACCTCTGTCTCTGTCAAATAAATACATAAAATCTTTCAAAAATATGCTAGTTTTTTTATTATCTTTAATTCAACCAACTGAGTATACTTACATTCCTACTAAAGTTACTACATACTAACTTGATTTCTGATGTGTGAAACACTCTGCAAAATTTGTTGTGTGGGATATGCTACCGTTTAACCAGTCACAAATCGATGGCTTTTCATTACTATACAAACAACAATGATAAACCCAAGTCAATGTTCATTTTGTCCGATTTGCACAGCTTCTCCTTGAAATGAGTTGGTGCATTCATGTTGGTTGGCCAAAGCATGTACACATTTTGTATTGTGATGCATCTTGTTATACTTTATTTCAGAAAAAGTGTACCAATTTAAACTCTCCCCAGAATACACGAGAATGCCTGTTTCCCAGTGATACTCTTACTGCTGGCCCTTGGCCAGCTTGTACGTATGTGTGTCCAATGGGTCGAAGGAGAACGAAACTCTAGTTTTTTGATAGTAATGTTCTTAGTAACTCGTTTCTTGATAATATCACTATTTATAACATGCTTCTACATGTTTTTCCATTTTCAAAGTTCTTTGTCTTCCTGATATATAAGGGCTTTTTATATGTGAGGATAATAATCTCGGGTCTGTCGGTCACAGATATTTTTTCTCTGAAATTGTATCACTCTCCAGTGTGCCTGTCTCTTTTCCGTCACTTAACATCATTGTTCTCAAAACTGTGGGCCTTTGGCCCCAAGCCTTAAATCCTTCTCAGTGACTGAGGCTTCCTCTCCATTTAGGACCAGAATTTTGGGCATTTCACCGATGTCCCATAGTCCTTCATCAAGTGTTGGTGAAGGTTGCACATCCCATGAGGGGTCTGACCAGCAGATCTGGGTGAGACAGTAGCCTTAGGAACGTAACCACGAGGGACTTAGACTATACATTCCCTTCTTGGTGTTGATCTTAGGACTCAGGCTTTGCAAATCATCTGGCGTCTGTCACCATCTCCTTCCTATTTGTTTTGAATAACAGAACAGCTCGAGGCTTTGAAAAGCATGATGGAAGCTGGAGAATCTGCTGCCCCAGTTAGCATCCTAGAGGATGATAATGAAGAGGAAATAGAAAGTGGTGAGTTGGTTTTCTTTTAATTTATGTGTCACAAAAATATTTTTTTAAAAAGTTAATTTACTTATTTTTAAGTACTCTCTGCACCCAACGTGGGCCTTGAACTCACAACCCCGAAATCAAGGGTCACATGCTCTCCCACTGAGCCAGCCGGGTGCCCAGGAAAATAATTTGTAAAATAAGAAAAACATGAGTTTGTCTCCATGGGCCCTTTTATATAATGTGATGGCTTAAGTCTAATTAGTCAAGGGTGTACTCATGCACCAAACTTTAATATTTTGGTATCTTTTGATGTTTTTCCAAACGTTCCTTCCAGTTTACATGGGCACTAGATTTTTGTGGCTTAGTCATCTCCCTTCCTGTTGTGCAATCAGCTGCTCAGCAGAAATTCACAGCCAGAGAATCCTTGCTGTAGAAGGCAGGGGGTTGGAATAAAAGAACATTTTGTAATCCTTTCTATAAACAAAAACATAAACTTCAGCGTTGTTAATGATGATAGTATACTGTAAGGCAGGTTACCAGGAAAGGAACACAAATAGGGACCCTCAGGGAAATGATGACGTACACACACACGAAATTAACTGGAAATTCAAAGCCAGTATTAAAATTTCCAGTTAATATTCTTTCAAATAACCAGCTCACCAGAATTACCAAGACAGGTAGGTGATTTTAGCAAAGGTAGCCTTGCTTAAAAAAATCAGAATATTTGCTACTAGCCTCTACATTACTTGGGCCATATAGCCACAGCCATAATGATTGGTTTTAAATGGACCTTTTGAAATGTCTGGAATGTTTTAGAAAATTCTTTCTCCATTATGTAGTATGAAAATTGATTAGCAAAATTGTGTGTCTACTGGTTGGACAGTTGTCTTGTATTTATGTCATGGTTGGGGCTAAATAATGTAGAAACACTTGGAGAAACTCTCTCCACTTATTATATAAAAATCTGAAATATACGAGTAGATTTTAGGAGTTTGCTGCTATAGGTGAAAACCTGAAAGTCGTGAGAATTAACTAATCTCAGTAATAAAGACAGCTTTATAAAGATGGCTCACCATGAAACAAACTTCACCATGATGGTGTGTGTTGTGTGTCCAAACCAGAGGTTCAACCCCACTCCCAGAGAACACAAATACTGACTGACTTTCATATGTTGTATATGGCAGGGAGTGTCCAAGAAGGCAAAGATACCTGGAATTATTTAATTGGTGACTGTTATAATTATCTATTACTAGGTAACAAACCACCCCAAAATCTAGAGGCTTCAAATAATACGTTATTACTTTCTCCCATAGCTCTGTGGGGACATCTGGGCTCACACTGATGATTTGCCCTTAAATTTCTCATGCATTTGCAGACAGACGACATCCAGAGCTGGAGTCACCTGAAGGTTCAGTTGGGCCAGATGTCCCAGATGGCCCACTCCTGTGGCTGGCATTTGTTGTGGGGAGCTCAGCAGGGTCGAGGACCAGAACTCCTCCCTGTGTCCTTTCCATGTGGCTTGGGCTTCTCACAGCATAGTGGCCAAGTTTCTAGATGGCACACCCTGAGAGCCAGTGTTCCAAGAGGAAGCTGCTAAACTACATTAAGAATAAAGCCCAGAACTGGCCCATTATCATTGCCTGTATATTTCATTCATCAAAGCAAAATTAAGGTCCGCCCAGCTTCGAGGGGGTGCGTGAATGGCAAGATCACATTCTAGAAGTGCATGTAGGAGAGCAGATATTCTTGGAGGAGCTGTCTTTGGAAAATGCTATCAACCACAATGCCCTATTATTTCACTTTTTTTTTTTTTTTGCAAATAATAAATCTGAAGATGATTTCAGAATAAAATCCTGAAAAGAATATTATTTGAAAAAGTCAGTAAAATACTTCTAAAATTTGAAAAGATGAATATTATGTAAAATCAGTTCTTTAACTTAGGTTAAGTTTTACGGATGGTAGTCAAAAACATTTTAGACATTACTAGATCCTACAATCCAGTAAAACAAACTGCAGAATACTGGACTAAATTAACAAGGAAAATAATAGTAATATGAATCACAGCCACCGTTGTTGTAGTAACTGTGAAGGAAGCAGTTTACATCACCACGTAATCTAATCTTTATATGACCCAATGAAACAAGTATCATTACACTCATTTTTCAGCTACAGGAAGTGGAAGGCTGAGAGGTAAACGTTGTCTGCACATGCCCTCACAGCTAATGAACAATGGCACTAAGAGTCAATCCCAGAATTGCCTGACTCCCGGTTCAGGACCTTTTGTGCCTTACGATACTGCCCATCTAATATACAGGAATATGAAGAGAACACAAATATGCAAAATTGTTGTTAAAAATATTTTTTAGAAAAAAAAATGTAACTGATGAAAGTCAAAAATGTAAAATTTCTTGAGCACACACTAATCAAAGATGAGGGTCAATGTGATTCCATTTATCATCCTTAAGGGTACTTCCCACCTTTTATGCACATGCTCATTATTCCTACAAAATATTTGGCTCTGGTGGCTCCATGTTGTTCAATGTAGACAGAAATAATCATGTGGGATAGCATACATGTAGAAAATTAGCTGAGAGGACTAAGTCACCCACTTGAATTTCTGTTTAAGGGTGTACAGGTTTCTGCTATACCAGTTACATATTCTTAGGCTCCCTTGGTGATGCCTGGCTTAATTCTGGTCAACCAGTTGGCTGTAATTTCCCCAGTATATCACAGTATGATCCTATTATACATGAATGACAAGAGTCTCTAATTTAAATACTTCAACACAGTAGGTAAGAGGAAACCAAGCATAACTTGAAAGATTAGCCCTGCCTGGAGTCTGTAGAAAACAGAAAAGGACCTTAGTCAGTGAAAACATGTGCCCATTTGTTAGGCAGGATTTAGATCCCAAAGGTCACGTGGCTTCCAGGACTGTGTGACAAGTAGTGGGGAATGCCAAAACTATATGTGGTTGTGAGTATGTCTCTGCATCCTTGCACAATCAAGGAATGGCAGCATCCATTCATACAACTCTTCTTCTTTTTAAAAGATTATTTATTTATTTGAGAGGGAGCACACACTCAAGAGAGAGTGAGAGACAGGTGGGGGAACAGAAGGAGAGGGACAAACAAACAAATCTAGGTCTGTATCTTCCTCTGTGACCTTGGATTTGTAAATCATATCTCTGAATCGATTTGCTGATCTATAAAGTAGACACACTGGGCTAGATTTTTTAAAGACCTATTCCAGCTCCTTAAATCCTTTATTTCCTGCCAAAGTCCTATATGAGCTACTTTTTTTTTTCTCTTTGTAATCATCTACTTCTACTCATCCACCCATCAGAATACCAGTTTCAAAACAAGAGGATGTCTGTCTGTCTTGCCCCACTTTTTTTCCATGTCTGGAATAACACTTTGCAAAAAGCAATCCCTCAAGAAATTCCAGATCTAAGACACCATCAGTTGAAAGACACCATTATTTTATAATGACTAGGAAAGAAATTTGCTTCCAAGTAATTGTAAAATAGCATCGATTAGAAGAATACATTACATCAGAAATATTACTATGTGAAAAAAATGCATCTTAGAAGTGACGAAATCTTATTCTTGAGTTGTTTGCACATTTTAAACATGCTTAAAACACACACACACACACACACACACACACACACCACTTCTTACGGGTCTGCTTCCCGCTCTCAGGAGTCCATACTCAGAAATTATTTCACTGTTTTTTCCAGTAGGGGTCCCTCAAGCCCTGTGTTGTGACAATGTGGATTTATGTTGGCCTTGACCTGAGGCCTATGGGTTTCTCCTGATCCTGACAAGTTTTTAGGCAAATCCCTAACCTGGAAGCTTTTTGCAGAATGGGGTATCATGGGAATCCAGATCTCACAGCAGCGTGTGTCATTTTCTAGTGGATTTCTTTTATCTACTGACAGCCTTGGGAGGATACCAGCCTCAGGAAGATACCAGAGTTCTTGTCACTTTCTGGACTGGACTGGTGCTTCCGTACCTCCTTTCACAGCCTGGCCATGCTCCTGGGCCATCAGCTTTATCTAGTGCCCACTTCCAGCCTCCCAGTTAACATGAGCCCTAGGAATGATTCTAGAGTCTTTGAGACCTAAACCAGGGTTCAAAGGTGATGTACAGGTGCAGTCTAGTCTTTCCAAGCTCTTTCATGTCTCACCACTTCTGGCCACAAGTCACTATACCCATAACATTCACATACACATTAATCTCTTTTTAAAAATGATCGAGTCTGTTTTCCTCTTCTCATTCCTTCCTTGTGTTTTCCCTAAGTCCCAGGGAAGATCATAACACCCTTTGAAAGTCACAGCTGTTCCTGAGTGCTTGAGGCTTTAATTTTTGCAGTGAGTGTACTGGGATGGAAATCAGTACTCACTTAGGAAAAATGCATTAAGCAACACGCATGTCCAACATCATGCTAGACGCACAAGAAATAACAGCTAACAAGATGTGCTCCTTGAACTTGAGAGCTAGTGAGAGTTTTACTTGAAAAGAATTTGCCTGTTTAAATGTTCCCATCTTCATTTAGCTTCCTTCTTCCCCTCTGAAGGAGTTTACGCTCCACCCAAGATTCTGAAGATCTGACTGATGGGCAGTAATTAGGCTTCATGGATTTTCCTTTTGTCTTGCACACAGCTGACCAAGAGGAGGAAGCTCACCCTGAATACAAATTCGGAAACGAACTTTCTGCTGATGACTTGGGCCACAAGGAGGCTGTTGCAAATAGTGTCAAGAAGGTCAGAGTCTCGGTATTCCTTTTTTTCTTTTTTAAGACTGTCAAGAAGAGGTAGTAGCTAATAGTTATAAAATTTTAAAAATGTGACAACCACATGAAAATAAAGTAGCCTATAATTTCCCTTCTATGTTGGGTGACCAGAATCAATATCTTAATGCAAGCTATGGGCAATAAGTTAGAAAGGATATTTGAATGGCTCATTAGCCATGCCCACTGTTGGACACCACCTATTTCTCCAGTATCCTTTAA
>ML101536.1:17229-42332 GCA_003697995.1 Taxidea taxus jeffersonii | reverse complement strand
TAGCCTCAGCAATCAGACAACAAAAAGAAATTAAAGGCATCCAAATCGGCAAAGAAGAAGTCAAACTATCGCTCTTTGCAGATGATATGATACTATATGTGGAAAACCCAAAAGGCTCCACTCCAAAACTGCTAGAGCTTGTACAGGAATTCAGTAAAGTGTCAGGATATAACATCAATGCACAGAAATAAGTTGCATTTCTTTACACCAACAGCAAGACAGAATAAAGAGAAATTAAGGAGTCAATCCCATTTACAATTACACCCCAAACCCTAAGATACCTAGGAATATACCTAACCAAATAGGCAAGGAATCTATACCCAGAGAGCTATAAAATACCCATGAAAGAAATTGAGGAAGACACAAAGAAATGGAAAAATGTTCCATGCTCATGGAATGGAAGAATAAATATTGTGAAAATGTCTATGCTTCCTAAAGCTATCTACACATTTAATGCAATGCCTATCAAAATCCCATCCAACTTTTTCAAAGAAATGGAACAAATAATCCTAAAATTTATATGGAACCAGAAAAGACCTCGAATAGCCAAAGGAATATTGAAAAAGAATGCCAAAGTTGGTGCCATCACAATTCCAGACTTCAAACTCTATTACAAAGCTGTCCTCATCAAGACAGTATGGTACTGGCACAAAAACAGACACATAGATCAATGGAACAGAATAGAGAGCCCAGAAATAGACCCTCAACTCTTTGGTCAACTAATCTGCGACAAAGCAGGAAAGAACATCCAATGGAAAAAAGACAGCCTCTTCAACAATAGTGTTGCGAAAACTGGACAGCCACATGCAGAAAAATGAAATTAGACCATTTCCTTACACCACACATGAAAATAGACTCAAAATGGATGAGGGACCCCAACGTGAGAAAGGAATCCATCAAAATCCTTGAGGAGAACACAGGCTGCAACCTCTTCGACCTCAACCGCAGCAACCTCTTCCTAGGAACATCGCCAAAGGCAAGGGAACCAGGGGAAAAAATGAACTATTGGGACTTCATCAAGATCAAAAGCTTTTGCACAGCAAAGGAAACAGTCAACAAAACCAAAAGACAACTGACAGAATGGGAGAAGATATTTGCAAATGACTTATCAGATAAAGGGCTAGTATCCAAAATCTATAAAGAGCTTAGCAAACTCAACACCCAAAGTACAAATAATCCAATCAAGAAATGGGCAGAGGATATGAGCAGACATTTCTGCAAAGAAGACATCCAGATGGCCAACAGACACATGAAAAAGTGCTCCACATCACTGGGCATCAGGGAAATACAAATCAAAACCACAATGAGATACCACCTCACACCAGTCAGAATGGCTAAAATGAACAAGTCAGGAAATGACAGATTCTGGCAAGGATATGGAGAAAGGGGAACCCTTCTACACTGTTGGTGGGAATGCAAGCTGGTGCAACCACTCTGGAAAACAGCATGGAGGTTCCTCAAAAAATTGAAAATAGAGCTACCTTATGACCCAGCAATTGCACTACTGTGTATTTACCCTAAAGATACAAACGTAGTGATCCAAAGGGGTACGTGTACCCGAATGTTTATAGCAGCAATGTCCACAATAGCCAAGTTATGGAAAGAACCGAGATGTCCATCAACAGATGAATGGATAAAGAAGAAGTGGTATATATATACAATGGAATACTATGCAGCCGTCAAAAGAAATGAAATCTTACCATTTGTGAGAACATGGATGGAACTAGTGCGTATTATGCTTAGTGAAATAAGTCAACTGGAGATATACAACTATCACATGATCTCCCTGATATGAGGAAGTGGAGATGCAAAGGGGAAGGGAGTTAAGGTGGTAGGAAAAGAAAAAAAATGAAACAAGTGGGATCGGGAGGGAGACAAACCAGAAGAGACTCTTAATATCATAAAACAAACTGAGGGGGGTGGGGGGGAGAGGGGTTGGGAGAGGGTGGTGGGGTTACATTATATGTTTAAATAAAAAAGCTTAAGTTAAAAAAAATTTTTCACATTTATAGCAGTAGGGATTCATATTGTGCTTTCCAACTTTAATTCTTGCATTTTTTTCACACTGTTGTATTTTTTAATTTATTTTTTTGGATTTATTAGTATATTATATATATATATATATGTTATTTACACATCTGATGTGGTGAATGTAGGTGATTACCACAATAAAGTTAGTTAACTCCCCCATCCCTTTAAATAATTGTGTGTATTTTGTGTGTTGCTGTGATAATATTAAAGGTTTATTCTCTTAAGAGCTTTGAAATGTATACTGTTCATTGTAGACACATGTTGTATATAGATTCCCACAACTTATTCATCTTATAGATAGAAATTTCTATCCTTTGACCAACATAATCCCATTTTGCCCAGCCCCTAACCCCTGGCAACCCCCATTCTACTCTATCATTTTTTTTTAATGATTTTTTTTTTAATTTGTTAGAGAGAGAGTGAGCACAGGCAGACAGAGTGGCAGGCTGTGGCAGAGAGAGAAGCAGTCTCCCCGCCGAGCAAGGAGCCCGATGTGGGACTCAATCCCAGAACGCTGGGATCATGACCTGAGCCGAAGGCAGCTGCTTAACCTACTGAGCCACCCAGGCGTCCCTCATTTTGGTTTTTTATACATTCCACCAGTAAGTGAAAACATACATTATTTCTCTTTTTCTATAGGACATTTCATTTAGTATAATGCCCCAAAGGACCGTCCATTTGTCACAGACAGTAGGATGATCAACATGCTATTAGTTACAGATGATAGATTAGACAGATAGAGAGATAGATAGATAGATAGATAGATAGATGATAGATAGATAGATAATGACTTCCTTCACGCATTTTGCACATCACCTTCCCCTGAAACAACCAATACCTTCCCCATATCTATGAATTTGTATGTGTGCTTATAGATTGTATATATAAAGGAGATCATATGGTATTTATTTTTCTTTGTCTAATTTATTTTATGGTAGTTTTGTTTTTATTATATTTTGTGAGGAACTTCCGTATTTCTTTCCACAGTGGCTATAGCAGTTTACATGCTCACCAACGCTGCATAAAGTTTCCTTTTCCCCATATTGTCACCAACAGTTGTTATTATTTGGCTTTTCATAATGGCCATTCAAACACCTGTGAAGTAATATCTCATTGTGGTTGTCAATTGCATTTTCTGGATGACTACTGATGTTGAGCATCTTTTCATATACCTTTTGGCCATTTATACATCTTCTTTGGGAAAATTTTTACTGAATTCTGCCAATGTTTTAGTTGTGTTGTTCACTTTTTTGGTAGTGAGTTGTATGAGTTCCTTACGAATTTTAGATATTAACCCCTTATCATATGTATGCTTTGCCAATATTTTCTCACATTATGTAAGTTGCCTTTTAATCTTGTTAATTGTTTGGTTGTGATACATATATCACAGCTTCTTCATCCATTTATCTATCAGTGGACACTTGAGCCATAATTTGTCTATTGTAAATAATGCTGCAATAAACATAGGGGTTCATGTAACTTTTTGAATTAGTGTTTTTGTATTCTTTGTGCAAATACTCACTGGTGCAATTACTGGATCATAGAATAGTTTTATTTTAAAAATTTTGAGGAACCTCCATATTGTATTCCACAGTGGCTTGTGCAGAATATTTTTCTTTTGATATAGTTCCACTTGTTCCTTTTTCTTTTTTTTTATGAATATAGTGTCATATCCATAAAATCATTGCCAGGACTAATGTCAAGGAATTTATTTCCTGTGTTTCTTTTTGTGGTTTCAGGCCTTACATTTAACTGTTTATTATTTTTCAAGTCACTTTTTTGTGACTGATATAAAATGAAGTCTATTTATGTCAGTTTTTATGCTACTGTCTTGATTAATATTGTTTGAAATCAGTAAGAGTGATTCCTCCTGCTTTGTTCATCCTTCTAGGGATTATTTTGGTTTTGAGAGATTTTTGTAGTTCCATATGAAATTTTGGATCATTTTTTCTATTTTTGTAAAGGCGGACATTGGAATTTTGATAGACATTGCAATGAATATATACATGGTTTTTAATAATTATGTTTATTTTGATCCCTTTAGTAATATTGATTCTCATGACCCATGGACATAGGATATATTTCCATTTGTTTGTGTCCTTTTCAATGTCTTTCATCAAAGCCTTGTAGTTTCAGTATATAGATTTTTAACCTATAAAATTAAATTTATTCCTAAATATTTAACATATTAATGCTACTGTAAATTGGATGGGTTACTTTATTTCTATTTCTGATTTGTTCTTAATGTCTAGAAATGAAAGTAATATTGTATGTTTATTTTCACCCTACAACTTTACTGAATTTGTTGATTATTTCTAAGAGTTTTATGGAAACTTTAGGATTTTCTATACATAAGATCATGTCATCTACAATACGGACAATTTTGCATTTCCTTTCCAGTTGGATGCCACTTATTTATTTATTTATTTACTTACTTACTTACTTACTTATCTGATTACTCTGGCTAAGACTTCCAGTACTAAGATGATTAGGAGTAATGAGAATGGTCACCCTTGTCTTGTTGCTAATCTTAGAGGAAAAGCTTCTTTTGCCTCTTAGTGTAAAGTTAGCTGTGGGCTTGTTATATATGGTAAGGTACATTCCTTATGTTGAAAAATTTGAGGTACATTCTCACCATAAGAATTTATTGACATAGTGAACAGATGTTAAATTTTATCAGATAATTTTTATATCAATTGAGATGATCATTTTAAAAAATTTTACTAATGTGATATATCACATCTATTGCTTTGTGTATGTTGAATAATATCCACATTCCAGAGATAAACTCTACTTTATTATGGTCTATGATACTTTTAATGTGTTGTTGAAGTCAGTTTGCTAGTATATGGTTGAGAATTTTTGGATCTATATTCATCAGATATATACTTCTCATTTAGTATCCTCATTTGGCTTTGATACTAGATAATGCTGGACTCATAAAATGAGTTTGGGAGTATTCCTTCTTTTTCAATTTTTTATAAGAGTTTTAGAAGGATTGTCATTAATTCCTCTTTACATGCTTTGTAGGATTCACCAGTGAAATCATCTGGTCCTGGGCTTTTCTGTTTGGGCAGATTATTGATTAAAAGATTCTATCTTCTTACTTGTTACTGTTCTCTTTAGATTTTCTACTTCCTCATGAATCTGTCTTGGTAGTTTTATGTATCTAGGAATTTGTTCACTTCTTCTAAGTTGTCCAGTTTGTTGGTGTATAATCATTTATCGTAGCCTTTTATGAATATTTATATTTCAGTGGTGTCAATTGTAATGTCTTCTCTTTTATTTCTGATTACATTTATTTTAGTCTCTCTTTTTCCTTATCTATTCTAACTAAAGTGTTATCAATTTTATTTCTTTACAAAATACCCTCTCTTTAGTTTTGCCTATTTGTATTTTTTTACCTCTATTTCATTTATTTTACTCTCATCTTTGTTACTTACTTCTGCTAACTCTGGATTTGGTTTCTTCTTCATTTTTGAGTTTCTTTAGGTGTAACGTGAGGTTATTCATGGTTTATTGCTATAAACTTTTTTTCCTAGAAATTCACTTGTTGTACTCCATATGTTTTAGTATGTTGTTTCCATTTTTAGTTGTTTCAATAATTTTTTACTTTCATTTTTATTCATTTTTTTTGAATTGGTTGCTTAAGACTGTTAATTCCCACCCATTTATGAATTTTCCCACTTTTACCCTGTACTGTTTTTTTAGTTTCATAACATGTGGTCTTAAGAGATTCTTGGTATAAATTCAAACTTCACACATTTTCTAAGGCTTGTTTTATAACCTAACTTATGCTCTATCCTTTAGAATATTCCATGTATGGCTGAGAAGAATGTGTATTTCATTACTGTTAGGTGGAATGTTCTCTATATGTCTGTTTGGTCCATTTCATCCAAGGTAGACTTTAAAATCACCATTTCTCCATTCGTTTTCTTCCTGGATGATCTGTTTATTTTTGAAAGTGGAGTATTGAAGCATTCTACTATTAGATTGTTTTCCACTTCTTCCATCATATCTGTTAGTACTAGCTTAATACATTTAGGTGCTCTAATGTTGTATGCTTATATATTTAGAATTGTTATAGTTTTTTGATGAACTGATGCCTATATCCTTATATGATCATCTCTGTCTCTTGTTACAGTTTTTTAAAAAGATTTTATTTATTTATTTGAGAGAGAGAGAGCATGAGATGGGAGAAGGTCAGAGGGAGAAGCAGACTCCCCATGGAGCTGGAGGCCCAATGTGGGACTTGATCCTAGGACTCTGGGACTATGACCTGAGCTGAAGGCAGTTGCTCAACCAACCAAGCCACCCAGGCACCCTCTTGTTACAGTTTTTGACTAAAACTCTATATTGTTATATATAAGTATAGGTCTTTTTTATTTTCCAGTTGCTAGCAATATCTTTTTCCTCTCTTACATGTGTCCTTATAGCCTATGTGTTTCCTCAGAGCTGAAGTGAATTTGTTCTTTTAATTATTTTATTTTATCTTAATTTTAATTTTTATTTATTATTATTTTTTTATTTCTTTAAGATCAATTAATTAACATATGATATATTATTAGTTTCACAGGTAGAGTTTAGTGATTAATCAGTTGCCTACAATACCCAGGGCTCATTACATCAAGTGGTCTTTTTTTTTTTTTAAGATTTTATTTATTTATTTGTCAGAGAGAGTGAGCACAGGCAGACAGAGTGGCAGGCAGAGGCAGAGGGAGAAGAAGGCTCCCCGCCGAGCAAGGAGCCCGATGTGGGACTCGATCCCATGACACTGGGATCATGACCTGAGCGAAGGCAGCCGCTTAACCAACTGAGCCACCCAGGCGTCCCACATCAAGTGGTCTTCTTAATGCCCGTCACCCAGTTACCCAATGCACCAACCCACCTCCCCTCTAGCAACCCTCCATTTGTTTCCTATGGTTAAGAGTCTCTTAAGGTTTGCTTTTCTATCTGTTTTTTATCTTATTTTATTTTTCCTTCCCTTCTCCTACATTCATCTGTTTTGTTTCTTAAATTCCACGTATGAGTGAAATCATGGTATTTGTCTTTCTCTGACTGACTTATTTTGTTTAGCATAATACTGTCTAGTTCCATCCATGTCATTACAAATGGCAAGATTTCTTTCTTTCTGATGTCTGAGTAATATTCCATTGCATATATCTACCATATCTTCTTTATCTATTCATCCGTCAATGAACATTTGGGCTCTTTCCATATTTTGGCTATTCTGGGCATTGCTACTATAAATATTGGGGTGCATGTGCCCCTTCAAATCATTATGCTTTTATCCTTTAGTTAAATACATAGTAGTGTAAATATAGTTTAAATGTCTATACTGCCCAAAGCAATTTACACATTCAATGCAATCCTTATGAAGTGAATTTCTTTCAGCCAGCATATAGCTGGGTCTTTTTTTAAATCCATTCAACCAGTCAATGCCTTTTGATTGGAGATTTTAATCCATTTTTAAAAAGATTTTATTTATTTACTTGACACAGAGAGAGAGAGCACAAGCAGGGAGAGTGGCAGGTACAGAGAGGGAGAAGCAGGATTCCTGCTGAGCAGAAAGCTCAACATGGGGCTTGATCCCAGAACCCTAGGACCATGACCTGAGCCGAAGGCAGGCACTTAACCAAATGAACCACTCAGGCACCCCTGGAGATTTTAATCTATTTATATTTAAGGTAACTAGTGATAAAGGCACGAATGATATCATAATTTTCCTCTTTTTTTTGTAGTTATTTTTTTTTCTTTTCTTCCACTTTTGCTGCCTTTCTTTGTGCATTAATGATTTTAGATTTTAGTATGCTTTGATTCCTTGATCTTTTGTATATATAATATACATCCTTGATTCATTTATTATGAAGCCTACATAAAACATCTTATAGATGTAATGGTCTATTTTAAGCTGATGATAACTAAACTGTGATTGTATACAAAACTCTATCTTTTTGTCCTCCATCATACTTTTGATGACATAATTTACTTCTTTTTGTATTGTGTATCCATTAACATGTTATTGTAGCTATAGTTATTTTTAATACTTTTGTTTTTAAATCTTATAGTACAGATACATGATTAATATACAACCCTATTATAGTATTAGCATATTCTGAATTTAACTATATACTTACCTTTACCAATGTGTTTTATATTTTTAAATATTTTCATGTCAGTAGTTATTATCCTTTCACTTTAGCTTGAAGAACTCCTTTCAGCATTTCTTGTAAGGCAGGGCTGGTGGTGTTGAAATTCCCTAGTTTGTGTTTGTTTGGGAAAGTTTTGAAAGATAAGTTTGCTAGGCAAAGTATTCTTAGTTGTTAGTTTTATCTCCCAACACTGTTTTTTTGTAAAGATTATTTATTTATTTATTTATTTGACAGACAGAGATCACAGGCAGGGAAAGAGGCAGGCAGAGAGAGAGGCGGGGAAGCAGGCTCCCCACTGAGTAGAAAGCTCGATGCAGGGCTCGATCCCAGGACCCTAGGATCATGACCTAAGCCGAAGGCAGAGGCCTTAACCCACTGAGCCACCCAGGCGCCCCAAACAACATTGTTTTTTTTTTCCCCAGCACTGCTTCTGTCTTAAAGGAGTTCCCTTACATGTGAAAAACTTTCTCACTGCTTTTAATTTGTTTGCTGTCTTTGATTTTGTACTTAAAAAAAGATTCCATTTATTTATTTGACAGAGACAGACACAAGCAGAGAGTGGGAGAGGGAGAAGCAGGTTTCCTGCTGAGTAAGGGAGCTCGATGGGGGCTCAATCCCAGGACCCTGGCATCATGACCTGAGCCGAAGACAGATGCTTAATGACTGAGCCACCCAGACACCCCTGATTTTATACTGTTTTATTTTAATGTGTCTTGGAAAAGATCTTTGGGGATTGAAATTTTTACTGACTTATTTGCTTTCTGAACTTGAATATCCAAACCTTACCCTAGATATTTGAAGTTCTCAGCATTATTCTTTTAAATAATATTTCTGCTCTTTTCTCTTTCTCTCTCTTCTTATTTGATTCTAATTATACATAGATTGTTTCTTGTAGTGATACCCCACAGTTTAAAGTTTTTCTTTATTCTTTTTATTCCTTGTTCTTTTTGCTTCTGTCTCAGGATGATTTCAAATGTTGCTTCTTCTAGTTCACTAATTCTTTTAGCTGATTAAGTTTGTTGTTGAAGTCCCCTATTAAATTCTTCAGTTTTATGTATTCTTCATCTCTTGAATTTCTGTTTGATTATTTAATGGTTCCTATTTCTTTGTTGAAATTATCCTTTGTTCATGCATTATTTTGAAGATTTCATTTAGTTTTCTTTCTTTTTTTTAAAGATTTTATTTATTTATTTGACAGAGAGAGATCACAAGTAGGCAGAGAGGCAGGCAGAGAGAGAAAAGGAAGCAGGCTCCCCAGCGAGCAGAGAGCCCGATGCGGGCCTCGATCCCAGGACCCCAGGACCATGACCTAAGCCGAAGGCAGAGGCTTTAACCCACTGAGCCACCCAGGCACCCCTTCATTTAGTTTTCTATTTGTGTCTTTTTATAGTTTATTGTGTTTCTCTAAGACTATTTATAATTCTGTTTAAACTGTTTATAGATCTCCATTTCATTAAGGTCTCTCATTGATGTTTTATTAGTTTCCTTCTATTATGTTTCCTTGATTATTCATGATCCTTGTGGCTTTGTGTTGGTGTCTGTATATTTGAGAATGTAGGTACTTTGTCTAGTCTTTATAGACTGTCTATAGACTGTCTTTGGCAGGCAAAACTCTTTAACATTCAGTCTCTCCAGACATTCCAAGTGGGCTACCTGATGGTGTCCATAGGTGGCCTTGCTACTTGTGTTTTTGAGCTTGCAAGTCTGGTCTGGGTCAGCAGATAGTTAAACTTGATGTTTAGGAAGATGGGAATGAGTCTGGCATCTGGGTCTGGGGGGTAGGCCTGGACTCTAGGTTCTGTGCAGCAAGCCTGGATCTTGACTGTGTTATGATGAGCTTGGGCTCTATGTCAGTGTGAGTGATCCTTGATTCTGGGTTCACAGAATCAATTACATGCCGGGGAACATCAGTTACATGGAGTGGGCCCAGCATTTGAGTCTGCAGGGTGCAATACTGGAATGGGTTTATTGGGGGCTTATTGTGAGCCTGGGCAACAGGATAAACCCTAGGTCATGGTAGTTGTCTGGTACTTGGATATAGCAGAAGCCTGAGATTTCAGGAGCCTGTTGAAAGCCTGGGTCACATGAGCTGCTTGGAGCTTCAGGAATCAGCAGGCACCGGGGTAGACCAGAGACCACCAGGGTTTATTAAATCTCACCAGGAACCTGGTACCATGGAAGCTTACTGGAGCTGTGGGAGCTACCTGGTGCCTGGTTGGTCTAGGAGCTTGAGTTTGTGGGGGCGATCTGGGACACTGGGTTCAAGGAAACTGCCTGGAGCTGTAGAATATGCCTGTGATCACTGAAGCCAACAGGTGCTGAAGAGAGCTAGTGCCCTTAGGTTCCTATGCTTGCCAGGAGACTATTGCCATGGAAACTGCCTGAGGTTACTGGAGCAGGCAGGCTTCATGGAAGATATGGGCCTGGATTTTTAGGATCACACTGGGTGCTTTAGTGTCAAATATGCTGCCTGGGGTTGCAGGAGTTGTCTGAGGCTTCAGAAGTCAAAAGACACTGGGATGAGCTGGAAGCCTGATTTTGTGGGCACAAGCAGGGAACCACCTGAGGCTTCAGGAGTTGGCCTGGTACTGTGCTGTCTGTGCTGAATTTGGGCACTCACTTCACTTTCCTTCCTGCATGAGGTAGGTGTCTGTCTGCACTGGCCTGCTAAGGCTCTTGGTGGAGGGGTGATGGGAGTAGTGTGAGTCTATAATTCCTACTTTCCTCAATGTGTCTTTTCTTATCTCTGTGCTTCATTCAGGTGTTGTAACCCCTCGCTTGGAATCTTTGGTCCTTGTGAAGGTATTATGAATGTTTGTTCAAATTGATGTTTCTAGGGGGAGACAAATGTTAGAAATCCCTGTTACTATTTTGCTGACAACACTTCTTTGTATTCATTTCCAATTTCATTTAATTGTTGTCAGAAAATATACTTTGTGTAATATCAATCCTTTTAAAGTTTTCAAGGGTTTTATGGCTTAATATATATTCTGTCTTGAAGAATGTTCCATGTTTATTTGATAAGAATATATATTCTGCTTTTATTGGATGGAATATTCTATTACTGTCTGTTTGATTTAGTTGGTTAATAGTGTCCAAATCTTGTATACTGTGTTTGATATTCTGCCATGTTGTTTTATCCGTTATTGAAAATAAGCTATTGAGGTCTCAAACTGTGATTGCTGAATTGTCCATTTCTCTCTTTTTTGACTTCTGTCCATTTTCATCTCATGTATTTCAGAACTGTATTCTTAGGTATATATATGCTTTTAGCTTCCATGTCTCCCTGATTGAATTGCTTTTTGATTGTTATATAATATCCTTGCAGTCTCTAATAGTAACTGGTATCTAAAATCCAAATTTTCTGATACTAATATAACCCTTCCATCTCCTTTTAAATTACTGTTTATATGGCATATATTTTGACTTCTTTTTACTTTCAATCTATTTGTATCTTTGAATATAATGTGTGTCTCTATAGATAACATATGTTTGTGTACAGTTTTTATTTTAATCCACTCCACCAATCTCTGCTTTATAATTGGAGTGTTAAATCCACTTGTATTCAGTGCTACTAAATATAATGTAATTATGGATCTTCTATTTTTCTATTTGTTTTCTTAATGTATTTTGATATCTAGTCATCCACTTATTTTTTTTAAATTTTACTGTGTTATGTTAGTCACCATAGAATACATCATTAGTTTTTGATGTAGTGTTCCAAGATTCATTGTTTACGTTTAACACCCAGTATTGCACAGTCATCCGTTTTTATCTTCATCTGTGTTACATGAAAAAAAAATATTGTATACCATTTCAATTCCTTTGTTGTTTGCTTTACTTCAATTTTAGATTTATTTTCTTAGAAATTTCCTTGTGGATTTCAACTAACAATTTACCTTAAAACAATTTAGTTTCTTAGATTTAATGTATGAATGAAATGATATGGTATTTGTCAAAGAAAACAGATGTACGTTGGGGAGGGGAAGGAGAAATAAAATATGATAAAAACAGAGAGAGGTAAACCATAAGAAACTCTTTAACTATAAGAAACAAACTGAGGGTGGCTGGGGGGATGGGACAATTGCGTGATGGGCATTAAGGAGGGCACTCGATGTAATGAGCACTGGTTATTATATGCACTGTTGAATCACTAAATTCTACCTTTAAAACTAATAATACACTATATGTTAACTAAATCAAATTTAAAAATAAAAAATTAAAAAAATATTAGCACAGATTAATGTCAATTTGATTTCAATAGTGTATAAAAACTTTGCTTCAATATAGTTCTATTCTTTGCTTTTGTACTATCATTGCCCTACATAGTATATCTTTTACATTATAATCCTACCAACACAGTTTTATAATTATTAGTAATAGATGTTTTATTTATTCTTTATTTTTTAAAAGATTGATTTATTTATTTTAGAGATGGAGGAGGGGCAAAGGGAAAGGGAGAGAGTCTTAAGTGGACTCCGTGCTGAGTGCAGAGCTAGATGGGCACTTGATCTCACAATCCTGAGTTCAGGACCTGAGCCAAAACCAAGAATCAGTTTCTTTTTTTTTTTTTTTTCTCTTTTTAAAGATTTTATTTTATTTTTTTTTACTTTATTTAAGCTTTATTTAAACATATGATGTAACCCCACCACCCTCACCCAACCCCTCTTCCCCCCACCCCCCTCAGTTTGTTTTATGACATTAAGAGTCTCTTTTGGTTTTTCTCCCTCCCGATCCCATCTTCTTTCATTTTTACTTTTCCTACCACCTTAACTCCCACCCCCGTTGCATCCAAACAGGGCCACCCAGGTGCCCCAGTAATAGATGTTTTATGCAATTTTCTTTTAAATCATAGTGCAGAAGAAAAGTCTTTTAAAAAATACATCTTTAGGGGTGCCTGGGTGGCTCAGTGGGTTAAAACCTCTGCCTTCGGCTCAGGTCATGATCCCGGGGTCCTGGGATCGAGCCCCACATCCATCGGGCTCTCTGCTGAGCAGGGAGTCTGCTTCCCCCTCTCTCTGTCTCTGCCTGCCTCTCTGCCTATTTGTGATCTCTGTCTGTCAAATAAATAAATAAAATCTTAAAAAAAATACATCTTTATGTTCTCCTTTATATTTATTTATTTAGTTACCTTTAATGGTGATCTTTGCTTCTTCTTATGTGTTCTATTAGCTGTTTGATTTCTTTTTAGTTCATCGGAAGAAACTCTTTTTAGCAATTTTTGTTGAAGAACACTACTATTAATCAGTAATTTCTATTACTTTTTTATTTGGGATTGTCTTAATTTTTCCTTCATTTTGAAGGATAATTTTTATAGATATATTAATTTTTAGGTTAATCTTTCGTCATTTTTTTAAAGTTTTTCAGAAGTTTAGTGGAGCCAATAAAGCATATAAATTGTGTGCTGGCAGACATTAAGACCTACTTTTCCTTACCAAAGAAAGTGGCATATGTTTCATTAAAATTTAACAACTGAGAGGAAAGGGTACTGAAATTAAGCATCAGTGCACCAACTAAACAAAAACAATAAAATTTTTTTAAAAAAATTATTCAACTTGGAAGTGAGAATAGAACGAGGGCATAGAGGGGAGGTTAACTAGGGGTTCCTCAATCTCAAAATTCTTTAGGACAAGGAGTTTTGGCCGTTTGTGAGCAATGGTTTACACCACCAAATCCAATTCCAGAATCTAAATTTACAGAAACAGAAAAAACAATGATAATTCCAAATTGATTTCTAGGCACATTCCAAAAGGACGCTTGAAAGTATTCATAATTCACAGGCTTGTCTGTCTCAGGCAAAATTACAAATTGTAATTTTTCCTCCTATTATGTTCAAAATAAAAAAAAAGGATCCACTTTTGAAAATATTTAGAAACACCTCATTTTCATTCCTGTTTTTAGTATGGGATTGACTTTTTAAAATAAGGACTATATCTATAATGATTATAGAAATTCTGCACAATGTAGAAATACATTTCTAATATCCCATTCACCTTCCACCCAGTCAATGGATGTTATGGTTAACTTAGCAAAGCTTCTTCACAGAAATATATTACTAAATGGCTAATGTAATTGCGAACTTTAACAAAGTCCTGTGAATACCTTCTGGAAAAATTCTTGTACTGATTTGCAATGCTCTTTTAAGCTTAAAAATATGTTGGCTAATTGAATATAATAAAAAACATAGGAACTAACACTGAACTGCAAGTTTGCGAGGAAACATTTTCACTGTCCTACTTGATATGTAATATAGTAATATGATAGAATAAATTACAGTACCTGGCCGGCTGACATCAGTTCTTCATCTAAAACAGACTATCATTCAGTTCAAGATATTAAAAATGAAGATGAAACATGCTTTAAAACATTGTAGCTATAAGAGGTTTTATATGTACTCAAAAGAGGAATGTCCTCAGAACCTTTATTTAGGACTACCTAACATCTAGAGAACCTCCATGTGATTCCATATTTTCCAGATTGAGATTCCAAACTGCACTCATTAGGAGAGGGGCTGAAGAGTCATGTTTTTCTATTTAGGTTGTGATCACATAATTAGCAGATAAAAGACCTTTATCTTCCACCATTCTAATGAAAACTGCCCAAAGTAGGGCATTCATGAAAAATGTAGAACGGTACACTAAAGACTAGAATACCTACCCTCCCTCACCATCCATCAGCAGTATTACCATCTGCTAATACTGAACCAAAAGGAACCCCATTCTCAAAGTTCATGACCTCTCCACTTTAGGTCACTCTTGAATGCAGTCTACATATTTATATTTGCCATGGAGAATAGTATCCTGTTTAGGGAGTAGTACTTGTCTTAAAACTGAGTATTTTAAGCCTACTAGGTTAATCGGGGGGGGGGGGCAATTAAATAATACTGATACTTTTAGAACACCACCACACACAAAGTGAATCAAATTAAGTTCTATGTACTTATTAACTACATTGCATATCCACTGTAGCATCTTTTTACAACATATAATCACCAGAATAGAAATTGCTTGGAAAACTAACAGAGCACAACCCAATCATTAGAAGTTGCCCACTGTGACTATTTAGAAACCAGGTGCATGGTAGAGTACTGCTGCAAAAAAAATGAAAGCCTGTAGATTTGAGAGGAAGACAGATCATGGGTTTTAAAACAATTTTAGGAAACTGGCAATACTGTTGAAGCAAAAATAATCAACACAGCAGGAAATGGACCAAAAAAGCATTCAATAATCAGGTAAACATCTGATATCCATTCCTTTCCCTTTGAGAATAAATATAGTTAAGGTCACTTTTAGCCTTGGAACAGATATACATTTGCCTGTGATGATCTTGCTAATGACTACATGATATCTGATGTCCTCTGCTAGGATTTTAGTTTTAAAAAAGCCATAGTTGTAAGAGACATCAGCTGTAAATACCTAGAAATTCCTTTTATGGCAACCGCTATAGAATTCACCTGTCTTAAACAGTTAATAAGGGAAGATGGCTCATGTTTCCTTTGCAATAATAGTATATGTTGGAGATAAAGTGGCTTTCAAGCAGCATAGTGGGTGTAAAAATGTCTGGAGTTTAGATCATTCTGTTGTGTTTATGAGTTGGCAAGTCTGTAATCATATGGCCATACTGCACTAAGTACACCTTCTGGTTCACACATTGTCCAAGTGGGGTGCCATTTTTTCTGATGTGAAAGTGTTCAAATTGACATCATGGAGTCTGTTTATCCTTCAACAAGCATTCCATCCATTGCTTATATGTATAAGAGAGCTTGGGGTACTCAAATGTATGCTTATACTAGCCAGTATACCACTAAGACCATGCAGAGCTCTGTTTTCCCAGAAGGGTTAAGAATTAATTTCTACAGATGAGCTGATTTCCATTGAAGTAGCTCAGTTAGGGGACATTACAGTCTTTCTTGGGAAAGGTCTAGAGTTTTTTGGTGGAGGAACTTTTCCACACAGGAAGCTGATCAAATCTTCTCTATGAATAGCTCTTCTGCATTCTTTAACCCAAACCAACCCATACTTATTGCCTTGCTGATAGCCAATTTGAATTCCAATATGAGGTCAAGAGAAATAGAGTCTTCCACCATTTGTTTTATATGATTTATCCAGGAATTTTAGTCATAACTATTAAGAATGGGATGGAATAGATTTATTCCATCTCATCTAGAAATGGAAATTTTCAGGACAATCTTTTAAGTAGGCTGGCCTGTTGTTATTTGGGTGGAAGGTGGATGGGGATGCTGACTGCTAATTTCTAACAATATTAGTTTTATCTTGCACCTATAATTCTATCACTTCCTTAATTTATTTGCTAAACAAATGTGTTTTGAATATCTAATGCTTGCAAGGAACTTTTCTATTTCTTTTGATGTACACTTGATCAAGAAAAATTCAATGTATGTCTCCAAGTATAATATCCAGTGCATGATCCAGTTGATAAGGGAAGCACAGGATCTTATAAAGCACAGAGAGGTACCTAAGTCAGACTTGGAGAGAAATCTGGAAGGCTTTCCAGAAGATAATTCCACATTAGGAGCTGAAAGAAAATTAGTCACATGAAAAGTGGGAAAAGAATATTGCAAGAGCATAAATTAATTACTCAAGTTCATCAATATATCAGAACACATCACACATTCATGGAAATGTGAGTACTTCAGCATGGTTGGAGCATTGTGGCGAAGTGTAGAGTTATAGAAATGAGGTTGGAAAGATAGTACTGAAAGACTTAATACACTATAGTAAGGGAGTTTTGTTTTCTTTTTATTTTTAGATACAGGTGAATCCTTGGAAGAATTAGGCAACAGAATAGTGAGATCAAATTTGGAATTCAGAAAGATCACTTTAATGAAAAATATGTTTATTCAAATGGGCAAAATTGGAAGTAGAGGGAACCAATAGAGGCTTGTAGGAATAAATAATAAAGAGATGATGGTTGTCTAAATTAGAATAGAGGTGGTGCAGAAAGAAGTAGCTAAATTTAAAAATTAGGAAGATAAAATTTATGGGATATGTGTGGGTATTCATAGGTATAGATGTTAAAGGTATCACCTAGATTGTGTGAGTGGGTAGATGGCAGAGTGATCATACACTGTTATCCAAACTAAGACATTTTAAAGAGTGAAAGGGAGTATCATTATTAATTACATTGCAATAACAAAGGAAATCCAGTTCTATTCCAGGAAAATCAGAATGTATGGTGAACCTAGTGTATGGTGATTCTAGAAAAAAAAATGAATATTTTGGAGGAATATTATACATTATTTAAAACATTTTAATTTATCTTGAGAAAAATTTTTTTAAATTGTAATTTAAAATGTCCATGGGCCATACACTTACTAATAAATGAATATTATTTCTTTGGGTGGAAAGGATAAGGTGGATATAGTATGAGATTACAATTTTCATGAGTGCAGAGACCATGTTGCCTCTATGCCATCTTATCGGTATCTAAAACAATGCTTAATACATTGAAGGGATGCAAAATATTACATTAATTAGTTAATTAATATCCATTATATTTAGAGGGAAAGCTGTGTTCTAAGGCCTAGGTAACTATTGTTTTGTATACAATACTATTGTATTGTTTTGCACTTGAAGGTACATAAAATGAGATAAGTAGGGGAAGGGACACAAGTCCTGCTTATACTCCAAAGAATGGCTGTTATAAGCAGAGGATAATAGAAAAGGCTCTTAGTAGTTAAAAATTCCTCAGTGTCAATCTCTGCTTCTCACTGAATCGCAGCTCATCTGCTCTGTGCTTTCCCTTACCATTGGTGCCCTTGGTTTTGGGGAAGTTTACACAGAACTTTCTTCTCTCATTAGGGAGGCAGACAGATGAAGCAGAAAGATTATTTGAGTGAGAGGCTTATTTTTAGCCACATTTCAAGATATAATTAGTAGTGAATCTCTTTATCCCTAGGCAAGTTACTTTACCATTTTGTATCCTACCAAATGAGGTCAAAATGAAGATTGAAATGATTTTTTAATATTTCTTGCAGGTAACATCCTCCAATTCTGGGGCAAATGAGTTGGAACATACATAAGCAGGCAATTTACCATAGTTCTTGTTGCCCACCTTTCTGAAGAAGTAGTGATCTACAACCATGTCTGCTTGGCTCAGTCCTCAGTAAGAAACATAAAGCACAGACAGAGCCAAAGGAGCACAATAATGGTGAGGCTATTATGTTCCTAAGCCTTTTGCTATCTGAAACCAGTAACATTGCCAGACAGGGACAGGAAACATTCATTGTCCTGCATTTGGAGAAAAGAGAATCTTGTCTAATTGGAATAGCTACCTAAAAGCCATTTGCAAAGCTATTATTTTAGGAAGGGTTGAAAGCTTTAAATAAAATGAATGGAGTTTCCTACTTTAAAACAATTTTAAGGGCCAGAGTCCCTGGAGAATATAAACTAACTATATGACTATGAGGGAAACTGAGAAAATCCTGAAAAGGCCAGTGATCAAGCCATGGATGTTTGCAGTGGCATTGACAGAGTAAGATTCTCTGCCCACTACTGGTGTAGTCTGTATTTTAGTGCAGATAAAGAGTTTGTCAAGGTACTAGTGTTCATAATCTACACCCTAGACATAATAGCAAATCATATACTAGTTGGAGGTAATAATATATAAGTAGGAGTTTGATCATTTCTTAACGGCCAAGTGGGCATAATGACAGCATATCCCTTCCTTGTAGCATTGTCATGAGGATTATATGACATAATATATCTAAAGTGGGTGGCACATAGTAAATGACCAGTATATTTAATTGTTAGTGAACACTGATGCTATTAGAGTATAAGTTGCTAGATACATCAGCAAACCCAAGAAAGTTGAAGTCAACAAGGACTGGAGAGGTCAGGGGTACAAGGAACTTGAGTTGGGGTTTGAAATGTATTTATAGCTCACCTTCTTTCATGACTTAGAGGAAATATACAAAATAAATAAGAATAATAAAACTTCTTGCAATATTACTATGTAGCATATGCATGCAATGCATACATTATACTGACTCTTTGAATGTACACAACATTGTTATACATTATACAGTGGAGGAAACTGTGGACCAGATAAATTAGGAAATGCAAATGATTTCTGTGCATTGATTTTGTATTCAACCATGTTGATGAATTGTTGCATGAGTTCTAATAATTTAGGGGTGGAATCTTTTGGGTTTTCCACAAAAAGTATCATGCCCTCTGCAAAGAGAGATTTTGACTGCTTCTCTGCCAATTTGAATGTCTTTTACTTATTTATTTTTTGTTGTTATTTTCTGATTGCTGAGGCTAGGACTTCTGGTACTATGTTGAACAATAACAGTGAAAGTAGACATCCTTGTGTTCCTCACCTTAAGTGAAAAGGTCTCAGTTTCTCCTCATTGAGATTGTTATTCACTGTGGGCTTTTCATAGGTGGCTTTTATGATATTGAAGTATGTTCCCACTATCTCTGTACTTCAGAGAGTTTTAATCAGGAAAGGATGCTGTATTTTGTCAAATGCTTTCTCTGCATTAAGAGTATCATATGGTTCTTGTCTTTTCTTTTATTAATGTGCTCTATCACATTGATTCATTTGCAAATGTTGAACCACTGTTGCATCCGAGCAATAAATCCCATCTGGTCCTGGTGAATAGTCCTTTTAACATACTGTTGGATCCTATTGACTAGGATCTTGTTGAGTATTTTGACTTCCATATTCATCAGGGATGTTGGTTTCTAATTTTCCTTTTTGATGGGGTCTTGGGTTTGGGATTAGGATAATTTTGGCTTCATAGAAAGAGTTTGGAAGTTTTCCTTCCATTTCTATTTTTTGAAACAGCCTCAGGAGAATGGGTATTATTTCTTCTTTAAAGGTTTGGTAGAATTCCTCTGGGAAGCCATCTGGCCCTGGGCTTTTGTTTGTTGGGAGATTTTGGATGACTGTTTCAATTTCCTTGCTGGTTATGTGTCTGTTCAGATTGTCTATTTCTTCCTGTTTCAGTCTTGGTAGTTTGTAAATTCCCAGAAATGCATCCATTTCTTATAGATTGCTTAATTTTTTGGCCTATAGTTGCTGGTAATAATTTCTGAAGATTGTTTCTATTTCCTTGGTGTTAACTGTGATCTCTTCCCTTTCATTCATGATTTTACTTATTTGGGTCCTTTCCTTTTTCTTTTGGATAAGTCTGGTCAGTGGTTTGTTGATCTTATTAATTCTTTCAAAGAACGAGTTTCTAGTTTTGTTGTTAGGTTCTACTCTTTTCTGGTTTCTTTTTCACTGATCTCTGCTCTAATCTTTATTATTTCTCTTCTCCTGCTTGGTTTAGTTTTATTTGCTGTTCTTTCTCCAGGTCCTTTAAGTGGAATGTTAGCTTGTGCTTTCAGGTTTTTTTTTTTTCCAATTTTTTAATAGAGGCTTAGATGGTTATATATTTCCCTCTTAAGACTACTTTTGCACTATCCCATAAGTTTTGTACTGATGTGTTTTCATTCTCACTAGTTTCCATGAAGTGTTTAAGTTCTTTAATTTCCTGCTTGACCCATTTATTCTTTAGCAAGATGCTCTTTAACTTCCAAGTGTTTGAGCTCCAAATTTCTTTTTGTGGTTGAGTTCCAGTTTCAAAGCACAGTGGTCTGAAAACATGCAGGGGATAATCTCAATCTTTTGGTATTAGTTGAGACATGATTTGTGACTCAGCAAGTGGTCTATTCTGGAGAAAGTTCCATGTGCACTCAAGAAAAATGAATATTATATTGTTTCAGGATGGAACGATCTCTATATAACTATGAAGTCCATCTGGTCCAAAGTTTCATTCAAGGCTCTTGTTTCTTTGTTGATCCTCTGCTTAGATGATCTGTCCATTGCTATGAGTGGAGTGTTGGGTTCTCCTACTATTAACGTAATATCATCTATATGTTTATTTATTTTGTTTATAAATTGGTTTATATAATTAGTTGCTCCCATTTTGGGGGGGCATAGATATTTACAATTGTTATATCTTCTTCTTGGATAGACCCTTTAATTATGATATAGTCTCTCTCTACATCTCTTACTACAGTCTTTGTTTTAAAATCTAATTTGTCTGAGATGACAATTGCTACCCCAGCTTTCTTTTGAGGTCCACTAGCATGGTAAATCATTCTCTATCCCCTTACCTTTTTTTTTAAAGATCTTATTTATTTATTTGACAGGGAGACAGGTCACAAGTAAGCAGAGAGAGAGAGGAGGAAACAGGATCCCCGCTGAGCAGAGAGCCCAATGCGGGGCTCAATCCTAGGACCCTGGGACCATGACCTGAACTGAAGGAAGAGGCTTCAGCCCATTGAGCCACCCAGGCGCCCCTCCATGCCCTTACTTTCAATATGGAGGTGTCTTTAGGTTCAAAATGTGTCTCTTGTAGACAGCATATGGATGAGTCCTGCTTCTTTATCCAATCTGAAACCTTGTGGCTTTTCATGGGATCATTCAGCATTGAATATATGTATTCAAATATATATTTGAATTTATATTCAAAGTAACTATTGAAAGGTATCAGTTTATTGCCATTATATTGCCTGTAAGGTCTTCATTTCTGTAGGTTTTCTGTTTCTTTCTTGTCTACGTGAATCTTGGGGTTTCTCTTCATTTACAGAATTCCTCTTAATATTTCTTGCAGAGCTGGCTTGGTGGTCACATATTCTGTTGGTTTCTCCTGGTCCTGAAAGCTCTTTATCTCTCCTTCCATTCTGAATGACAGTCTTGCTGGGTAAAGTATATTTGGCTGCATGTTCTTTTCATTCATTACCCTAAATATGTCCTGCCACATCTTTATGGCTTGCCAGGTCCCCGTGGACAAGTCTGATGTTATTCTGATGTTGCTCCCTCTGTAGGTAGGAAATCTCTTCTCCCTAGCTGTTTTCAAGATGGTTTCCTTGGCTCTAAGATTTGCAAGCTTCACTATTACATGTTGGGATGTTGATCTACTTTTACTGATTTTGGAAGGTGTCCTCTCTGCTTCTTGGACTTGAATGATTAATTCCTTCTCCAGATTAGGGAAGTTCTCAGGTATGATTTGTTCAAATATGCCTTCTTTTCTTTCTCTCTCTCTCTACCACCTTGGAGACCCCAATAATTCTGAAATTGGAGCGTTTCATTGCAGCTTTGATCTCTCTAAGTCTATTATCCTGTGTCAGTAGCTGTCTATCCCTGTCTCCTTCAGCTTACTTCTTTTCTATCATCTTATCTTCTAGATCACTAATTCATTCTTATACCCCATTTACCCTGGATTTTACATTATCCAGTTTAGACTGCATCTCATTCATAGTATTTTTAGATGATTTTTTAATTTTTTTATAAATTTTTTTAATAAACATATGATGTAACTCCACCACCCTCTCCTGACATCCCCCCACCCCCCTCAGTTTGTTTTATGACATTAAGAGTCTCTTTTGGTTTATCTCCCTTCCGATCCCATCTTGTTTCACTTATTCTATTCCTACCTCCTTAACCCGCCTCCCCGCAATTGCATCTCCACTTCTTCATATCACGGAGATCATATGACAGTTGTCTTTCTCCAATTCACTTATTTTGCTAAGGGTGATACCCTCTAGTTCCATTCATGTCATCACAAATGGCAAGATTTCATTTCTTTTGATGGTTGCATAGTATTCCATTGTATATATATACCACTTCTTCTTTATCCACTCATCTGTTGATGGACATCTAGGTTCTTTCCATAACTTGGCTATTGTGGACATTGCTGCTATAAACATTCGGGTACACGTGCCCCTTTGGATCACTACGTTTGTATCTTTAGGGTAAATACCCAGTAGTGCAATTGCTGGGGCATAAGGTAGCTCTATTTTCAATTTTTTGAGGAACCTCCATGCTGTTTTCCAGAGTGGTTGCACCAGCTTGCATTCCCACCAACAGTGTAGGGGGGTTCCCCTTTCTCCACATCCTTGCCAGCATCTGTCATTTCCTGACTTGTTCATTTTAGCCATTCTGACTGGTGTGAGGTGGTATCTCATTGTGGTTTTGATTTGTATTTCCCTGATGCCCAGTGATGTGGAGCACTTTTTCATGTGTCTCTTGGCCATCTGGATGTCTTCATGCAGAAATGTCTGTTCATGTCCTCTGCCCATTTCTTGATTGGATTATTTGTTCTATGGGTGTTGAGTTGTTAAGCTTTTTATAGATTTTGGATACTAGCCCTTTATCTGATATGTCATTTGCAAATATCTTCTCCCATTCTGTCAGTTGTCTTTTGGTTTTATTAACTGTTTCCTTTGCTGTGCAAAAGCTTTTGATCTTGATGAAGTCCCAATAGTTCATTTTTTTCCCTTGCTTCCCTTGCTTTTGGCGTTGTTCCTAGGAAGAAGTTGCTGCGGCTGAGGTCAAAGAGGATGCTTCCTGTGTTCTCCTCAAGGATTTTGATGCATTCCTTCCTCACATTGAGGTCCTTCATCCATTTTGAGTCTATTTTCGTGTGTGGTATAAGGAAATGGTCCTATTTCATTTTTCTGCACGTGGTTGTCCAATTTTCCCAACACCATTTGTTGAAGAGACTGTCTTTTTTCCATTGGACATTCTTTCTTGCTTTGTCAAAGATTAGTTGACCATAGAGTTGAGGGTCTTTTTCTGGGCTCCCTATTCTGTTCCATTGATCTGTGTGTCTATTTTTGTGCCAGTACCATACTGTCTTGATGATGACAGCTTTGCAATAGAGCTTGAAGTCTGGAATTGTGATGCCACCAACTTTGGCTTTCTTTTTCAATATTCCTTTGGCTATTCGAGGTCTTTTCTGGTTCCATATAAATCTTAGATTCATTTGTTCCATTTCTTTGAAAAAATCGGATGGGATTTTGATAGGCATTGCATTAAATGTGTAGATAGCTTTAGGAAGCATAGACAGATTCACAATATTTGTTCATCCAATCCATGAGCATGGAACATTTTTCCATTTCTTTGTGTCTTCCTCAATTTCTTTCATGAGTGTCTTATAATTTTCTGAGTATAGATTATTTTCCTCTTTGGTTAGGTTTATTCTTAGGTATCTTATGGTTCTTGGTGCAATTGTAAATGGGATTGAGTCCTTAATTTCTCTTTCTTCTGTCTTGTTGTTGGTTTAAAGAAATGCAACTTATTTCTCTGCATTGATTTTTATATCCTGACACTTTACTGAATTCCTGTACAAGTTATAGCAGTTTTGGAGTGGAGCCTTTTGGTTTTCCACATATAGTATCATACATCTGCAAAGAGTGATAGTTTGACTTCTTCTTTGCCGATTTGGATGCCTTTAATTTCTTTTTGTTGTCTGATTGTTGAGGCTAGGACCTCTAGTACTATGCTGAATATCAGTGGTGATAAAAGACATCCCTGCCATGTTTCTGACCTTAGTGGAAAAGCTCTCAGTTTTTCTTCATTGAGAATGATATTTGCAGTGGGTTTTTCATAGATGGCTTTGATAATATTGAGGTATGTGCTCTCTATCCCTACACTTTGAAGAGTTTTGATAAGGAAGGGATGCTGTACTTTGTCATATGCATTTTCAGCATCTATTGAGAGTATCATATGGTTCTTGTTCTTTCTTTTATTAGTGTATTGTATCACATTGGTTGATTTGCAGATGTTGAACCAAACTTGCTGCCCTGGAATAAATCCCACTTGGTCGTGGTGAGTAATCCTTCATTTATTTATTTTTTAATATTTTATTTCTTTATTCGACAGAGAGAGAGAGAGAGAGAGAGAGAGAGAGAGAGAGAGAGAGATCACAGGCAGGCAGAGAGAGGGGAGGAAGCAGACTGCCCACTGAGCAGAGAGCCCTGACGTGGGGCTTGATCCCAGGATCCTGAGATCATGACCTGAGCTGAAGACAGAGACTTAACCCACTGAGCCACCCAGGCGTCCCGAATAATCCTTTTAATGTACTGTTGGATCCTATTGGCTAGTATTTTGGTGAGAATT
>ML101536.1:0-17129 GCA_003697995.1 Taxidea taxus jeffersonii | reverse complement strand
CTTGTTCTTTCTTTTGTTAATGTATTGTATCTCATTGATTGATTTGCGGATGTTGAACCAACCCTGCTGCCCTGGAATAAATCCCACTTGGTCGTGGTGAATAATCCTTTTAATGTACTGTTGGATCCTATTGGCTAGTATTTTGGTGAGAATTTTCGCATCTGTGTTCATCAAGGATATTGGTCTGTAATTCTCTTTTTTGATGGGATTCTTGTCTGGTTTGGGGATCAAGGTGATGCTGGCCTCATAAAATGAGTTTGGAAGTTTTCCTTCCATTTCTATTTCTTGGAACAGTTTCAGGAGAATTGGAATTAATTCTTCTTTAAATGTTTGGTAGAATTCCCCTGGGAAGCCATCTGGCCCTGGGCTTTTGTTTGTTTGGAGATTTTGGATGACTGTTTCAATCTCCTTACTGGTTATGGGCCTATTCAGGTTTTCTATTTCTTCCTGGTTCAGTTTTGGCAGTTTATATGTCTCTAGGAAAGCATCCATTTCTTCCAGATTGTCAAATTTGTTGGCATAGAGTTGCTCATAATATGTTCTTATGATTGTTTGTATTTCTTTGGTGTTGGTTGTGATCTCTCCTCTTTCATTCATGATTTTATTTATTTGGGTCCTTTCTCTTTTCTTTTGGATCAGTCTGGCCAGGGGTTTATCAATCTTATTAATTCTTTCAAAGAACCAGCTCCTAGTTTCATTGATTGGTTCTATTGTTTTTTTGGTTTCTATTTCATTGATTTCTGCTTTGATCTTTATTATTTCTCTTCTCCTGCTGGGTTTAGGCTTTCTTTGTTGTTTTTTTCCCAGCTCCTTTAGGTGTAAGGTTAGTTTCTGTATTTGAGACCTCTCTTGTTTCTTGAGAAAGCCTTGTATCACTATATATTTTCCTCTCAGGACTGCCGTTGCTGTGTTCCACAGATTTTGGACCGTTGTGTTTTCATTATTATTTGTTTCCATGTTTTTTTTTTCAATTCATCTTTAATTTCCTGGTTGACCCATTCATTCTTTAGAACGATGCTGTTGAGTCTCCGTGTATTTGTGTTCTTTCCACATTTCCTCTTGTGATTGATTTCTAGCTTCAGAGCATTGTGGTCTGAAAAAATGCAGGGAATGATCCCAATCGTTTGCTACCAGTTGAGACCTGATTTATGACCCAGGATGTGATCTCTTCCAGAGAATGTTCCATGTGCACTAGAGAAGAATGTGTGTTCTGTTGTCTTGGGATGGAATGTTCTGAATATATATGTGATGTCCATCTGCTCCTGTGTGTCATTTAATACCTTTATTTCCTTGTCAATCTTTTGCTTGGATGATCTGTCCATTTCAGTGAGGGGCGTGTTAAAGTCCCTTACTATTACTGTATTATTGTCTATATGTTTCTTTGATTTTTTTTTAATTAATTGGTTTATATAGTTGGCTGCCCCATGTTAGCAGCATAGATATTTAAAATTGTTAGATCTTCTTATTGGACAGACCCTTTGAGTATGATATAGTGTCCTTCCTCCTCTCTTATTATAGTCTTTGGCTTAAAATCTAATTGATCTGATATAAGGATTGCCACCCCAGCTTTCTTCTGATGTCCATTAGCATGGTAAATTGTTTTCCTCCCCCTCACTTTCAATCTAGAGGTGTCTTCGGGTCTAAAATGAGTTTTTATTAGGCAGCATATTGATGGGTTTTGTCTTTTTATCCATTCTGAAACCCTGTGCCTTTTGATTGGGGCATTTAGCCTGTTTACATTCAGGGTAACTATTGAGAGATATGAATTTTGTGCCATTGTATTGCCTGTTAGGTGATTTTTGCTGTATATTGTCTCTGTTCCTTTCTTATCTACTACTTTTAGGGTCTCTCTTTGCTTAGAGGGCCCCCTTAAATATTTTCTGTAGAACTTGTTTGGTGTTTGCAAATTCCTTCAGTTTTTGTTTGTCCTGGAAGCTTTTTTTTTTTTTAAGATTTTGTTTATTTATTTGACAGACAGGGATCAGAATTAGGCAGAGAGGCAGGCAGAGAGAGAGGAGGAAGCAGGCTCCCCGCCGAGCAGAGAGCCCGATAAGGGGCTCTATCCCAGGACCCTGGAATCATGACCTGAGCTGAAGGTAGAGGCTTTATCCCACTGAGCCACCCAGGTTCCCATGTCCTGGAAGCTTTTTATCTCTCCTTCTATTTTCAATGATAACGTAGCTGGATATATTATTCTTGGTTGCATGTTTTTCTCGTTTAGTGCTCTGAATATATCATGCCAGTTCTTTCTGGCCTGCCAGGTCTCTGTGGATAAGTCTGCTGCCAATCTCATATTTTTACCATTGTATGTTACAGACTTCTTGTCCCAGGCTGGTTTCAGGATTTTCTCTTTGTCGCTAAGACTTGTAAATTTTACTATTAGATGACAAGGTGTGGACTTATTCTTATTGATTTTGGGGTGTTCTCTGCACCTCCTGTATTTTGATGCTTGTTCCCTTTGCCATATTAGGGAAATTCTCTACAATAATTCTCTCCAATATACCTTCTGCTCTCCTCTCTCTTTCTTCTTCTTCTGGAATCCCTATTATTCTAATGTTGTTTCATATTATGGTATCACTTATATCTCGAATTCTCCCCTCGTGGTCCAGTAGTTGTTTGTCTCTCTTTTGCTCAGCTTCTTTATTCTCTGTCATTTGGTCTTATATATCACTAATTCTTTCTTCTGCCTCATTTATCCTAGCAGTAAGAGCCTCCATTTTTTATTGCACCTCATTAATAGCTTTTTTTATTTCAATTTATTTAGCTTTTATTTCTCCAGAAAGGGATTTTATTTCTCTGGACAGGGTTTCTCTAATATCTTCCATGCGTTTTTTGAGCCTGGCTAGAACCTTGAGAATCGTCATCCTGAGTTCTAGATCTGACATATTACCAATGTCTGTATTGATTATTTCTCTAGCCTTCGGTACTGTCTCCTGTTCTTTTTTTTGTGGTGAGTTTTTCCGCCTTGTCATTTTGTCCAGAGAAGAATATATGAAGGAGCAATTGAAATACTAAAAGGGTGGCAAGGACTTCAGGAAAATGTGGTTTAATAGAATCAGAAGAGACCCCAAATCATGGGGAGGGAGAAAGGGGTTAAAAAGAAGTTTAGAAAAAAAAATTAAAAAGAACACAAATAAAGAAAAATATAAAAATAATAGACCATTGACTAGAAGAGGGTCACCCACCTGATTTTGGGAGTATTTTGGTCTCTTAGAAGAAACTACCTCCCAAAATTTTAAAGAATGAAAAACATATATAAGGGTAAACACAATGAAGGGAGGGAGTATGACTATAAAGATAAAAAAAATTAAATTTCTAACAAAGGAGTTGATAAGGTAAGTTGGTTGGGAGAATAAAAAAAAAGTAAGTGGAGAGAACGTGCCTGGGCTGGAGACTAGATCAAGCCCGGTACTAGATTTGGGGTGTATTTTGATCTATTAGAAGAATTTGTACCCCAAATTTTTTAGAAGAAAAAGCCCTATGTGTATACAAATAATAAAGTTAGATACAATGAAGGATAAAATATGACTATAGTAATGAAGGTTCAAAAAAGATTTTTTTTTAAGAAAGGTGTTAACATAAACTAGTTAAAAAACGTTAAAACAGGAAAGGGTAAAAGTTAAAAAAAATTAGCAGAAGAAAAAAATTAAAAAAATTAATTAACTTTGCAAGACTAAGCATTCATTGTAAGAAAGCCATGAATTCCATGTTTTGCTTTCTCCTCCTCTGGAATTCCACTGTTCTCCTTGGTAAGTGAACTTGGTCTTGGCTGGATTTCTAGTTGATCTTCTGGGGGAGGGGCCTGTTGTAGTGATTTTGAAGTGTCTCTGCCCCAGGCGGAATTGTACCACCCTTACCAGGGGCTGGGCTAAGTAATCCACTCGGGTTCACTTTGGGAGCTTTTGTTCCCTTAATGCTTTCTGTAGAGTTCCAGAGGATGAGAGTGAAAATGGCGACCTCCCAATCTCTGGCCCGGAAGAGCCAAGAGCTCGGGGCCCCCTCTTTAGTGTGCTTTCAGAGAAAAGTGCTCAATCACTCCCATCTCACCGGCCTCCAGCCGTGCTTGGAGAAAAGCGCTCAATCACTCCTGTCTCACTGGCCTCCGGCCACGTTCTGATCTCACCCAGCCTGTGACCAAGAGTCTCTGTCTCTGGCACACAGGCCTGCCTCGAGTCTCTGAACCCCGCAGATCCCTGAGCTCTACGAGGTCGGAGTCTCCCCGGATCTCATGGGGACTCCACGCACAGAGCACTGGCCTGTGTCACGGATTACATTTCAAGGTAACGCTGAGTTGAGAGCTCACTCCTGGGCTCTGTCTCTGTAGCTGGCTTCCCTGCTCTAATACCTGTGAGCTCTGTGACACTCAGACACCCCCGATCCTTCTGTGACCCTGCGGGACCTGAGGCCACGCTGTCCCCACGAGGTCTTCACCCCGGTTTAGCCTCTGGAGCAATGTCCCTCAGTGGAGCAGACTTTTAAAAGTCCTGATTTTGTGCTCCATTGCTCTGCCACTTGCCCAGGAGCCAGCCCCTCCCCCTGGGGTCTATCTTCCCTCGCTTTGGATTCACTTCTCCACTGGTCCTACCTTTCAAAAAGTGGTCAATTTTCTGTTTCTAGAATTGTTCCTCTTCTTCTCTTCGATCTCTTTTTGGATTTATAGGTGTTCGCAATGGTTTGATAAGCTATCTATCTGGTCTCCTGCTACCTGATGTAGTCCCAGACTGCTACTTCTCTGCTATCTTGACTCTTCCCTCTCATTTATAGCATTTTTAAGTTCAGTTTGACTAGATCTCATTTCTGCCCTTAGAGATTTTATATTGTCACTAAAGCTTTTTTCAAGCCTGGCTATTGACTTCATGATTGCTATCCTGAAGTCTATCTCTGACATCTTGCTTATATCCCTATCCATTAGCACTGTGGCAGAAGACATTTTCTCTGGTTCTTTTCTTTGTTGGGAGTTCCTCCTTTTAATCATTCTGTCAATGGATGGTTGAACGAATGGACAGAGTCCAAAATATCGACTACACCCAAGTTTGATGCACCGTAGCAAATTCTGGCATGGTCAGATGCCACCACCAAAAAAATAAATCCAAATGAAACATAAGAATAAAATTTAAAAAAATATTTTTTAAAAAATAATACATGTATGTATATTATTTTAATTTTTAATAATAAATTTTGAACATTTTTATTTAAAAATATTTAAAATAATAAACATTTTAATAATAAATAAAAATAATACATTACATATATACATATACAATAGAAAAATAAAATTTAAAAAGGGGAAGCACAAGGAGGGCTATAATCTCTCAATGTGGACAAAGCAGGATGTTTCAGTTGTTCCTGGGTGTATTTTGGTCTGTGTGTTTGAGGACACCATATCCCAAAATTACTAGGTAAGTAAAACTTGTATATATAAAAATATAAAACTGAATAGAGTGAAAATGGGTTAAAATAAATCATGTACCTATAAAAAATATAGGTGTGGAAAATATAAGTTAAAAAGTGCCTATGAAAAAATGAGTTGGTATAATAGACATCTAGTTAAAATGAGGATAAGATATAAAGAATACAGCAGTGGAAAATGGCACGAGAAAAGAAAAAAAAACAAAAAAAGAAAGAAAAGGAAAGGAAAATTATATCTGAAAAATAAATAAGTTGTGAGGACCCATCTGGGGCTCAATATACAATTTTCCCCTTGTGTTGGGATTTTGCAATCGTATAGGATCCAAAGGATTGTCATCCACCTGTTCTTCCAGACTCCCTTCTGAGGAAGGGGCCTTTTGCTCTGTTTCTCAGGGAATCCTGCCTGTTCAGAGTTGCCCCACCCCCTATCTTGGGTATGGGCTTAGTGAAAACCAGATTTCTGAGTGTTTTTTTGTACTCTGGGGCCTTTCCATTTCTCTTCAGGGGATTAGAGCAAAAATGGCAGCAGCCAAACCTCTGGCCCAGAGCAGATATTTCGGAGTCTGCCCTCTTTAATAAACTCTGCAAGACAAACAGTCTGCACTTCTATTTGCGCTGCTGAAAACCGCAGCTTTCTGCAGTGCGAGTCCACAGCTACTCTCCTGGAAGAGTTTTCAGGGTCCCAGGAGTATCTCTGCCTTGGTGCTTTTAAAACTAGGAGTAGACTGTGGGCTCATGCGTGCACCCAAAGCTCCAGAATCAGGCCCGGTTCTGCTCTAAGCCTTTTCTTGGCTACTACTCCTTTGTGTTATTGCCCTGTTGTAGATGGTGGTTCAAGATTTTTTAGTCTGTTCAAGGAAAGAGTGGATATTGACCCTTCCAATTCACAGTTTCTTGTGATTCTTGTTGAGAGTCTCTTCCTATGATCACTGACCATGACCTACTTCCTGGTTCCAATGCTTGAGCCCTCTACTATTTCAGGAATCTCCTTTTGCTCTGTGGTCCCTTATATCCTAAGACCACAGTGCCTTACCAAGAATTCTGCCTTTTCATTTCCAAAGCCCCCTTCAGGGAAGGGTGTCTCTTACAAGAGCAGATTTCTAATTGTTCTGATTTTGTACTCCAGTGTTATGTCACTTTCCAGGTGCCATCTTACAGTGGCTCCCTCCCCCTCTGTTTATCTTCCAATATCTCCCAGCAGATTCATGACTCCACCCTTCCGACCTTGCCAAAAGCAGTAGCTTTTCTGTTTGTAGAGATCCGGTTGTATATTCTTACATCTCAGGCTGATTTCATGGATGTTCAAAACGATTTGATAAATACCCACCTAAATTCAGAGGACCAGTTGATATGGTGTCCCCTACTCCTCCAACATCTTGCCTTCCTCAAACAAAACAAAACAAAACAAAACCTTAAAAGCTCTTCTTTTCATTATAGCATTGAGAAGTATATAATATTTTTTTTTGTTTTCTTTTGTTTTGTTTGAGAGATAGAGGATTCCAGCAGGGGTCTGGGTAGAGGGAGAGGGGGAGAATCTTAAACAGTCTCCACACCCAGTGTAGAGCCTGGTGCAGGGTTTATTCTAAGGACCCTGAGATCATGATCTGAGCTAAAATCAAGAGTCAGATTCTTAACCAACTGGTCCTAATCCAGGCACCCCTAGAATTTGTTTTTTAACATAGGAATTCTGATTGTTTTCTAAAACCTAAGCATAATGCAATATTTTTGTCATTGTTTCTGTTTTGTTTTACTATCATTTTTTTCCACACAGCCAAGACAGGAGAAATAATTGGATGTAGATAAGTAAGCCAGACTATACTACAGTTATGAAATTTAGCTACAAAATTGTCCATGAGTTTCCTCATTCAGGGTGGAAAAGAATGTCTGACTGTCTTGGTCTATTAGTGTTGTTAAAACAAAAACTACAGATTGAGTGTCTTAAACAATATTTAGTTTTCAGTGTTCTGGAGGCTAGGAAGTCCAAGATTAAGATGTTGTCAGATTTGGTGTTTGCTGAAAGTCCACTTTCTGGATTATAGATGGTCATCTTCTCACTGGTGGAAGAGGCAAAGGATCTCCCTGGGGCCTCTTTTAGAAGGGCACTAATCCTTTAAAGAGTTAGTTACTTCCCAAAGGCTCCACTCCAAACACTATCACATTTAGGATTAGGTTTCAACATATGACTCCAGGGTGGGATAAAAATTCAAACATTCAGCCTATAACATTAATCAAATGATTCACAGTATTTGTGAGGAGATAATATACTTGTTTCTCAGATAAAACACAATCCTTGCTGATATACGGTGTGTTAGGACAATGTTTTCCAATGTGTGGTCCCTGAATCCATTGGAACTTATTAGGAATGTAAATTATTGGGCCCTAACCTAAACCCACTAAATCAGAAACCATGGGTGGGGCAGCACTCCAGATGATTCTTAGACATGCTCAAGTTTCAAAACTACTATGTTAGGATGGGAATAATAAATTCTGTCTGGGTTGATTTATGACTAGATAATTACTGAGTTAGGCCTTAAAGAATGAGTCAAAATTCTGTACACATGCTTCTTCCTTTGGCTGAAAAGAATTTGGTATATTTGGAAAACAAATAGATTTGACATTGTGATATTATGGGAAAACATTAGTATTGTAATTTGAAAGACAAATAGCTTTGGGTGTCTGCCTTGAGGATAATTTGGTATTATAGATCAAAAGCCTACCAATTCCCCTTTTGAAAATTTATTCAAAGAAAATATTTGCTCAAATGTATGAAGATGGGTGTATAAGAATGTTTAGCAAGGCCTTATTTCCAATAGTGAAAAATGAGAATCTACCTCAATGTCCACTACTTAAGTAAATTATGGTATATAATTCTGATGAAATTCTAAGTACCATTAACATGATTATTTATTAATAAATTGATTAATAAATCATTATTAATAAAATGTCTATTTATTAATGATACCAGGTTCATAATAATTATGACTGAAAATAAACTATGATTATAAAAGTATTTGTATATGAGTCAAATTTGGTTAAAATATCTATACTTGTATTCATTTATAGATCTATAGGCATGGGGGGAAATGAAGGTTACACAGCAAAATATTAGCAATGGAAATATTGATGATAGACATGTATATATTTTGTTTTTCTTTGTCTCTATTTTCTAATGTGAAACCATAACCCTTACATAAAGAAATAATGAAAGTTTAAAAACAACTTAATCTAAGACTGTTAAGCAGATAGTTAAAAAGATTTATTTGTTTATTTGAAAGAGAGAGAGAGTGAGAAAGAGAGAGAAGGTGAAAGCAGAGGGAGGTGAAGAGGGGAAAAGAATCTCAAGCACACTCTGGGAGCTGAGTGTGGAGCCCAGCGAGGGTTTGATCTCAGGACCCTGATATCATGACCTGAGCCAAAACCAAGAGTCTCACACTTAACCAACTGAGCCACCCAGACACCCCTGGTAAGCAGATTTTTTACACAAACTTATTATTAAGAATAAAAATATTAATTCTGCTTTTTAAAAAACTATATTTGGGACACCTGGGTATCTCAGTCAGTTGAGCAGCTGCCTTTAGTTCAGGTCATAATCCCAGGGTCCTGGGATAGCATCCCACATCAGGCTCCCTTCCTTGACGCGTTGCCTGCTTCTTCCTCTGCCTGTTCTGTCTGCCGCTCCCCGTGCTTGTGCTCTCTCTCCCTCTCTCTCTGACAAATAAATAAATAAAATCTTAAAACACACACACACACACACACACACTATATTTGTCCTAAGAATTTTGGGGAAAACAAAACAAAACAAAACACCTAATCACTCTTGTTTTAATAGTTCTGTCAAGGTTATTGTTCTAAAATCTAGTATTGCTTTATTTCTAAAAGTTTGTATTGTTATTAGGTAATTACAAAAATATGGGTTCCATCTTAGAAGTTCCTGGAAAAGTAAAAATTACTCTGTAGTGGAAGGCAAGAGGATCTTGTTTCACCCTTTGCAAGTAATTTTCTCTGTGAATTTGGAAAACTTAATCTCCTTGTTTTTGGGGCCTTGGTATTCTCATCTATAAAAAGTGTAATGATCAGAAGATCTTGATGATCTTTAATTGCTCAAATATTCTAGGGATCTCTAATGAATTTAAAAGCCCAACTGTTTCCAGAGATGTGAATGAAGTATGGATGCTAAAAAAATAAAATAAATTAAAACTCTTAAATTCCCTTTTAAGGCTTGTTCTTCTGATGTTACATAGGATGTTACTGATACTTCTCTCCTTTAGTATAATTTATCCCTTAATGGAATTTTTAAAATAAATGTATTAAATATTTAAAAATGTTTGGACATTGGTATACTTATGACACCTGGTGGTCAAATAAAATATCACATCTAAATTCTAATTCTCCAGACACTCTCTCAGTGTGACTTTACCCCTCCACCACAGGATTTATCCACTCATCATACATTCAAGTCATTCATTCAAGAAGCGCGTAGGGGATCCCTAAAATGTTCAAAACACTTTAGGAGACACTTTACTGTGGAGAAAAGAAAGTAGCTAAGAGAATGAGTCTTTGATATGTAGGAGATTGCAATCTACTTAGAGGAACAAAAGAGGCTCCATGCAAAGGCCAATAACCACAGCATGTTAAGTGTATTAAATGTGTTCTCACTAGAAAAATGATCAAAACTATGGATAGTGTGAGGCCATAGAAGTGACCTCTGGTTTGGAGAGGTCAAGAAAGGCTTTTTAGGGGAGGTGAGGCTTGCCTTTCTTGGCAGCTCAGTTTCTCCAGCTGTAAAAACAGTGGTAATGTTATGTTGCTGCATAAGGTTGCTGTGAAGGACAGATTGAGAGAGTGTGTATAAAGTACTTAGCTTAGGGGCACCTGGGTGGCTCAGTGGGTTAAGCCTCTGCCTTCGGCTCAGGTCATGATCTCAGGGTCCTGGAATCGAGCCCCGCATCAGGTTCTCTGCTCAGCAGGGAGCCTGCTTCCTTCTCTTTCTCTGCCTACTTGTGATCTCTATCAAGTAAATTAAAAAAAAAATTTTAAAAAAAGTACTTAGCTTAGCACTTCATCTAAAGTACGCATTCAGTGATTTTTATTATTATAACAAAACCAAAGATGATCAAGGAAGACTTCATGTACATTAACTATTCTAAATTTTATTTTGAGAATAATTATGGTTCAAATTTACATGGCTTTTTACTTAAACTGAGTATACAGAATACAAGATCAATTGTTTTAGTTAGTTCATTGGGTAAACAAACAGACCACAAAAACAGATAGTGTTGGCTGGATTTACAGTTTGCTAGACTAACTGGCTGTTTTAGTAAAATAGTCAACTCAGTGGAAAAAAAAAACATTCAAAGAAGTTGTTTACTTGAATGAGCTGGTTGTTTGACTGCAATGAACTTTGACTAAATACAGTGTCTATCTGAAAGCACCATGTTGTCAGTGCAAAGACATCAAATAGATGGTTTGGCACTGTATAAGCTGTGTGTGTATTGACTGAATTTTTACAAGTTCAATTGGTTGTATTTTGGGTTGAATAGGCACTGTCTCAGTCTTTATATTGCTTTCAATAGTTAATGTTAAGTATGTCTCAATTTCCCTTTAATTCCATAAAATGTGAAATGAACTAACTGCCTTTGCAAGCATAAAAAGTATAAGGGAGTATTAAAATTCCATTTATCCTTTTGTTTCTACACTCAAAGGCATGCTGTATTTCCTAAGAATATCAAATGTTTGGGTAAACTGTCATTTTCAAGGGTTAAAATAGGCTGTATTATAGTAATTTGGGGCCAAAAGCTATACTGATCTGATCCAAAAGAAAATCAAGAAGAAGGACTCTTCATTTTAGGAGTGAATGTTTAACCTGAATAAAGGAAGACTTAATAGAGGCAGGATTGCTGTCTTCAGGTATTTAAAGAGTTTCATGTGCAACAGGGAGTAAACTTTGTTTGACATTTGTAGGAAGAACTAGGTTAAAATGACAGAAATACAGAGTTAAACTCATTAGAAGGAAGAACTCTCTAATGATTGATTGTTAAAAATGTAACAATTCAAAATTAATTTTTCACTGACTGTGTCTCAGTAGCTGAATTAAAGATAGGCCCCTTTGTGAGAAAATGTATGGTCCAATATAAACTTTTCCTTGGTTATCTCTTAAAGTCAGTTTCATTGTTTGCTATTGCCATTGTTTATTCCAGTGCCAGTGTTTTTCTGCTTAATGTTTGCTTTGTTGGCATCTAAGTTTATTTACTTGTATGCCGTGTGCACTTTACATCTTCCTTACACTCTCTCAGATAAGTTTCAATTATAATACCTGACATCTAGCTAAGAGGGTCCATCTCTTCTCGCCTCTGTCCTAAGTCAGTATATTCAGCAAACATTTATTTACTGAGCCCTTACTGTGGGCAAAAATTGTACTGGGTAATTGGAGAGAAAATTCACTTATTGAATAAATGTCTACTGAACACAACCTACTGGATCATTACAGTATGGCCTCATTGTTTTGAGGTGTATTTGTAACTCTTTTACACCATTCATATCTCAATGTAATTATAAAACCCAGAATACTATCAAATATAATTTTGTGGTTATCTGCCATTTAAAAGTATCCAGTATTTCTGTTTGCATCCCATTAATACAAATAATGAAAAAATGTTTTAATCTGTAATAAAGTGATTTATTGTGCAGTGACTGCAATATACTAGAGTCATATTAAACTGTTAACTCTGCCTCCTCAAACACATATTAGGAAATAATCCCCAAAATAAGTATTTAACTTTGCAATAGATATAAAGGAGACTCTGGGTGCTATAATTAGATTGAGGCAGACAGAAAGCTGTTATCCCAGCTGATTTAGTATGTTCTGTAATTGAGAAAATGTTCACCAGATTATACTTTTTAGTGATTTACATATACATTTTATAGGGGACATGTTCTGTGCACAGTGAATAAATAAATTTTATAGTATCACAAAAAAAAGATAGGCCCTTTTGCTGCAACTACCATCAGATACCTTCTAGTTTCACATATTCTGGTAGTTGTTTGAAATGGTAGCAAGGGTAGTCTCAATAAATGTGAATGTCTGAAGTTACCATAATTCTGTTAATAAACACAAATCTCTAAAGTTATAGAAACTTTATGAAAAGTGCCATGACATACAAACAGGACTAATTTTGCTCTCCAGCCAAATTCTGAAGGAGCCAAAGTTTATCTGCCTGTATTGCACCATTTTTTCAAACCTTCCATCCTTTCAAGACCTGATGACCTGTCAGCCTTTCCCAGGCCCCTATGTTTCATTCCCAAATGTTCATAGACTCATCTCAGCAGTCACCTAATCCCTGATAAGACTGCAATTTAAAATCAGCTCAGTTTTAGTCTTTTCCAGCACTAATGATTAGAAACCTAGTTAAATCTCAAACTTTGAAAATGCAGATGAAGACAATTATAATACTTAAATATGGAAACCCAGGAAAGTGTTAGAATGTATGTCTGGGGAAATTTCTAGTAAGGTCTCGCTTGTTGGTTATCTCTACAAGTTTGATTACTTCCTCTGACTACTAAGGGGGGAAATCTGACTAAGGTTATTGCCAAAACAGTGACCTTTTTTATTTCTAAAAGTATGCTCCACAATGCTGCTATATATTTGTAGATTGCCATGATGTTTTCAGTTTACATAAAAAACACCTTTTGAATTTGTGAAAACTGCAGAGATCATCATTCTAACGCTTTCCTCAAGGGAGGAACATACATACTCAAGATGGGTAGTAACAGCACAAATAGTATAAGAACAAAGTACATTGATCTTCAGGTGTCATTTCAGTACTCTCTCTATGCAGGCACCTACATCCTCATATCCATCCCTGGTCTTCTGGCCAACATTGCAGACTTGTGGGTTCTGTGCCACTTCATCAGGAAGAAAAATAAAGCCATCATTTTCATGATCAACTTCTCCGTGGCTGACCTTGCTCATGTGCTGTCCTTACCCCTCTGGATTTACTATTACATTAGCCACCACTGGCCCTTCCAGAAGGCCCTTTGCCTGCTGTGCTTCTACCTAAAATATCTCAACATGTATGCAAGCATTTGTTTCCTAATGTGCATCAGCCTTCAGAGATGTTTCTTTTTCCTCAAGCCTTTTAGGGCCAGAAACTGGAAGTGTAGGTATGATGTGGGCATCAGTGCTGCCATCTGGATCATCATGGGGACTGCCTATTTCCCACTTCCAATTCTGAGAAGTCCTGGTTTAACCAACAACACTGAATCTTACTTCGCTGATTTAGGGTTTCAACACATTAGCATGGCTTCCTCCATTAGCATGATAACTGTAGCTGAACTTGGAGGTTTTCTTTTACCTGTTGTAATTATTACTTATTGCACATGGAAAATGAGAAAATCTTTACAAGAATTCCAAGCTCCCCCTTAGAATACTAAAGAGAGAAAAAACGCTTTGTGGATGGTCCTTATGTGTGCAGTGGTATTCATTGTGTGTTTCACTCCTTACCATTTCAACTTTCCATTCTTTATGATGGTGAAACAACATGTCTTTTCAAACTGTTCTTTTATTAGGAGCACCCTATGTTTTCACATCATTTCTCTATGTCTTGCAAATCTGAATTGCTGCCTTGATCCCATTGTATATTATTTTATGACTTCAGAATTCCGTGATAGGTTTTTGGAACACAGTGGTTTGGCTCTTCAGTCATGTGTGAGATGCAAAGACAGTGCTTTAGAAATTCATCACAGGAAAGAGGATCTTCAAACCATCTCTCCTGAAATTTTGAATGATTCAAAGACATTGTAATCAAATTACTGGTTAGAATAATCTGTGTTCTCTATCAGTTTAGCTATGTCACCTTGAATATTTTTCTTGAAAAATAAATGGTGTTTTGCGTGCCTTAACAAAACATGGCCTCCTTCCTTTCAGCCTCAAAATGATCCTTCTGAAGGAAATATTTATGAACTGTATTTTCCATCCAAAGGGAAATGTACTGTTCTATGGAGCACATAATAAAATATCTTTCTTTACAGAAAGTAAAAAGCAACAGAATAAGTTGGACACGTGCTCCTCAGCAATGGGTCCAAAGTTTTCACTTTCTTCCTGCAAGAAAAAAAAAAGGTAATGAAAATAAGTGGACATAAGTGAATCATGCAAACATTCAAAAATGTATAGGAGAGTAATATGATCCTACCTTTATTTAGAAAATTTATACTACCTGAGTAAAGTAAACTAAAGAGGAACGTTTTTAATATTAATATGAGTTGTGGAGTTTAATATGAATATAACTTGGAATATCTATGAGCATTTCCTTTTGTCCCCTTAGGGAAACAAGCAATTCAGATTCATCCCAAATATCTCAAAAGTATCAGATTCATACACAGCACATACACCTTACACACAGAAGACAATAGTGTTCTAACATATTTCATAAACTTCAGAGTTTCAAGCTTTGTAATGAAAGCTCTTTGTTTGAAAGTCTAAGAGTGTGTGTGATATGATGCTTACTTTTATATATTGGTACTCATTCAGAGAATTTTTAATATTTGTATTAAAATCAATTGTACAATGACCTTTTTACATTAATTCCTCTATATACAACCTCAGTCACAACTTTGTTTGATATATTTTAAATAATGAGTTAATAAAGTATCATACATATGTAGTTTTTCAGTTAGATCTCAATTCTCACAATTAAAGGTATATTAAAGAGAATATTGGTGGATTGAATACTATTATAAATGCATAATGAGAAATTGCTATTTTAAAAAATATTTGTGGTAAAATAATTTTGTAATACAAATCACTACCATTGAAAAATTCAAAACAAAATTTCATATGTTGGTTTTCATTAAAATGATATTTTATAAAGCAGTGCTCAGGTTTATAAAATTATAAAGACTTACTTTCTCATCTTTATAAGGTTGGAAACTCACAAACTGTTTTATCTGTGTGATTTTTTTGCAGTAGTAGCAATTGCCTAGTAGAACAGAAACAGATAATAACATTTGTTACAGTGTTGAGAAAAATAGAGTAAAACCTAATGTATAAACTTGTTAAAACACTATGTTGTATACATGAAACTAATGAAACATTGTGTGTCAACTACACTAAAATAAAAAATAATTTAAGAAAGAGAGGAAAGTGCTACTTGGCATTAGAAGATAGCAGCAGAGTGGGAAGACCCTAGATATGTCTTGTCTCACAAACACAGCTAGACAACTATCAAATCAACATAAATACCCCAGAAACTGATCTGAAAACTGAAAAAAACAAACCCCACAGCTGAAGGAAGAGAAAAGGCCACATCAAAGAAGGTAAAAGTGTGGAGATGTGGTTTAAGTGAGGAAGGGATTGAAGCCCCTGCTGATGGAAGGGAACCATGGTCATGGAGAAGGTCAAGAGAGGACCACACTGGGGAACACATAAGGAGAATGTTTCCCAAAAGCCATTGACTTGGAAAAAAAGACGGGCTGAATTTTGTGGGTTCTTGAAAATGGTGCAGCTTAAAGCCTGGAGTTTTAAAGGTCAGAGGGCTTGGCTGGAATAAAACCCTGAGGGTGTTACGCTACTCCTGGAGAGAAGGCAGACAAAAAACCTGCAGGCAGAAGGCATGGAAACAAAGATCTGAAGAACTCCTGGGACACACAGAAGGGAGATTATTCACTCTTCTTAGAACCATCGCTGAGAGGCAACATTCATGGAGACACATCTGGAACAAAAGAGCTGACCAGTTTCATATAATAGTAAAGGGGACAATCCAACAAAATCTAACAATTGTAAATATTTATTCACCCAACATGGAAGCACCCAAAACAATTCATAAAAAAAGGATATAATTGATAGTAACACAATAATTAGTCACCAAGCTTAACACCCCACTTACATCAATGGACAGATCATCAAAACAGAAAATAAAGAAGCAAACAGTGGCTCTGGATGACAAACTGGACCAATAATGAAGCAAAAAAAAAAAAAAAAAAAAAGGAAAGTAAAGCATTAATGCCATTTACAATTGAACCAGAACCAAAATGGTACCTAGGAGGAAATCTAACCAAAGAAGTAAAAGACCTGTTTGCTGGAAACTGTAAAACACTAATAAGAAATTGATGATTGTACAAATAAATGGAAAGATATTCCATGCTTATGGATTAGAAAATAAATACTGTTAAAATGTCTCTGATACTCAAAGAAATCTACGCATATAGTACAATCCCTATCAAAATACCACCAGCATTTTCCACATAACTAGAACAAACAATCCTAAAATTTGTATGAAACAAAAAGGACCCCAAATATACAAAGCAACTTTGAAAAAAGAAGAATAATGCTGGAGGTATCACAATTCTGGACTTAAAGTGATATTATAAAGATGTAGTGATCAAAACGGTATGGTGCTGGCATAAATATAAATATAAAGGTCAATGGAACAGAATAAAGGACCCAGAGATGAACCCACAACTATATGGTCAATTAACTTTTTTTTTTTTTACTTTATTTAAGCTTTATTTAAACATATGATGTAACCCCACCACCCTCACCCAACCCCTCTTCCCCCAAACCCTTCAGTTTGTTTTATGACATTAAGAGTCTCTTTTGGTTTTTCTCCCTCCCGATCCCATCTTCTTTCATTTTTACTTTTCCTACCACCTTAACAACCACCCCCGTTGCATCTCCACTTCCTCATATCAGGGAGATCATGTGGTAGTTGTCTTTCTCCAGTTGA
>ML101535.1:11115-46250 GCA_003697995.1 Taxidea taxus jeffersonii | reverse complement strand
TTTTTTTTTTTTTTTAAGTGCTATGGGGGTCGCTGGGTGGTGTAGTCAGTTAAACCTCCAACTCTTAGTTTTACCTTAGGTCATGATCCCAGGATCTTGAGATCAAGCTCTGTGTCGGGCTCTGTGCTCAGTGCAGAGTCTGCTAAAGTTTCTCTCTCTCCCTCTGCCCCTTCTAGTGCTCTCTCTCACACACAAATAAATATAACCCTTAAAAAAAAGTGTTACGATAAACTCATGGCCTTTATTTTTTTAAGATTTTATTTATTTATTTGTCAGAGAGAGAGAGAACACAAGGAGGGAGAGCAGCAGGCAGAGTGAGAAGAAAGCTCCCCGCCAAAAAGAAGCCCAAGACCCTGGAATCATGACCTGAACTGAAGGCAGATTCTTAACAGACTGAGCCATCCACACATCCCATCTTATGGCCTTTAATATTCATTATGGTTTTATAAAATTTATTTTTAAAATCTAAATTCAATTAATTAACATAATTGTTTCAGGAGTACAGGTCTGCAATTTATCAATCTTATATAATACCCAGTGCGCATTACAACACATACACTCTCCAATGTCCATCACTCAATTACCCCATCCACCCACCCCCCCTCCAGCTACTCTCAGTTTATTTCCTAAGATTAAGAGTCTCTTAGGGTTTGTCTCCCTCCCTAGTTTTGTCTTGCTTCAGTTTTTTCTCTCTTTCCACTATGATGCTATGCCTTGTTTCTTAAATTCCACCTATCAGTGAGATCATATGATAACTGTCTTTCTCTGATTGACTTATTTCGCTTAGCATAATACCCTCTAGTTCCATCCACATTGTTGCAAATGACAATATTTCATTTTTCTTATTATGTTTTAATCAAAATCAGGGTTTTTTTGAGACTCACACTGTCCCATCTTCAGTTAGTGATAGTACCTGTGAAGTTTTTTGTATCACCTTAATGGTTTTTCATAACTTATTTTCTAGCACAACATGATGCCCTAGGCTCCTCTCATACATTTTCTGACCCATACTTGAAATCAGCCATGTTTTCAAGTAGTCCTCCTTTCTTTTGGTGGGAAATGATATTACAGAGAGATATGGTTCAATACTACTATGTTGTCATTGCCTCTAGGACTTTTCACTTGATAGAGCTGGGGAATACATAATTTTCTTAAAAGAAAAATTAAAGTGATCATATTGCTATTTCCCATGAACTGTAAAATCATAGGGCTTTTCTTTAGCTTCTTTAATTCCTGGATCATTTTACTTTTTGCTGAATACCTTGATTACCAACAAATAATATAAGTTATAAAAGGTAACACTTATTTACTTCCTCCTACAATACTCAAATCATGTTCATAATTTTAGGGACCAATTCAATACATAACTTTCAGGAAAAGAGAGTTGTTATGAGGAAAAAAAACCCCTGATTCCATTTTGGATAGCAATTTATCTACAGAACTTTCCCTTCAGCTATCATGGAATACTTGGGAACGGACCTATCCTCTACCATATATAAGTATAAAACTAGACAAAAGCCATGAGTCATGGTCTTACTGAACTAAGCATCACAGATTGGAGTTAGGGCTGCTGACATGGCTGCTCATTTCAAGGCTGATGATGATTTAGAAATCCATGTGGGGATTCCTTGGCTGGGCTGCAAAGGCAAATGGCAAGACCTAGGGCTGCAGAGCTGCATGGCTGCATGATGATACCAGAGGTGACATCATGATATTTCAACTTGGCCAGAGGGAAGAGAATTCCCTTGGAAAGCCACCACTCATGTGTGACCCTGAAAGCCCAGACCTTAACAGTAGGGACCATACATAGAATAAGACCATACTTTAGGAGTAAAAATAAAACTGAAATAAACTGCCCAAACAAAAAACCACAATGGAATCAAAGGGATCCACCTAACTGCCTACCAGAAAACTCCATACTCTCCTTTTTAAGAAGCTAACACAGGGATGCCTGGGTGGCTCAGTCCATTAAGCATCTGCCTTCAGCTCAGGTCATGATTCCAGGGTCCTGGGATCGAGTCCTGAATCTGGCTCCTTGCCTGGCAGGGAGTTTGCTTCTCCCTCCGCCTGCTGCTCCCCCTACTTGTGTGCTTTCTCTCTCTGACAAATAAATAAATAAAATCCTTTTAAAAATAAAATAAATAAATAAAAAGTTAACATAATCCATAATATTCAACATAAAATAATTTATCTAAATATTTCTAATTGTTGTAACTTGTGTTTTTAAAAAACAATGGTCTATCTCTTCTTTCACATATCCTTATGCATTGTATAATAACACTTGTTTTGAAAACTTCCCTTTTGAGCAAGCATAACCTTTTAACATTTTCAAAGACAGGTTCTGTCTTTGTTACTTGTTTCCATTGTTGAAAAGGGAAAGAGGGGTGGAGTTATATATAATATTGATATGTTTCTTTGCATTTTTGTTTTGGCTTCCAATGAATTTTACATTCTACTAACTTTATATATGACAGAGTCTGTTTGGATGATTTACATAGTTTTGATTTTCTGACTGAAATCTAGTATCATTAATAATAATTAGGCAAAGGAGAATAGAAGTTTCTTTTCTCCAATTTATAAAGATTTCTCAAGTATTCTTGAATCTCCCATATATGGATAGTATAAAATATTTATGCCCTAACACTGTAGAAGAAAAGGCAGAGAAGCTTAAAGTTTAATATGTTATATACTTAACATGAAGAAAAAGAAAACATCAATTATTCAGAGTCAATAATTTTTGTTCAAGTTAAGCTGTTGATTTATAAGTGATCATGTCTATTAATAGAATAGCAAAATATGCAATGGATTTTCTTATTGTAGACAAATAAAAAATAATCACTGATATTCAGCACCATCTGGGTGGTTACTTTCTGACACTGCACTGGTTTTAAAATGCAAGATATAGAAATTTGAAATTTTGTGAAGATGGTGCTAAGCTTTTAACATTAAATATATGTACACTGTCAATTTCAAAAAGTACAAGGAATGACTGGGTGTCAGAATTATAGAGCAAAATGGAGGAATTTGCAAATTAAGACAAATTCCGAACCATAAAACAGAGAAGTTGCTGCAAAGAAGTACCTCGGTGTCTGGAAGTGGTGGTGAGCCCAGGTTATGGTGAGTAAGAGTATGTTTTTCATAATGAAGGCCAGGTGTGCCAGCAGATGCACCAGGAAGAGAGCTTTTCCGAGGTGCTAAGCAGCAGAAAACTCCTCTAAGGTGAATTCCTGAACTTCTGTCCTGTTCCTTGTATCCTCCATTATTGACCATATTGACATAATCAACTGAGTATTATAGAATATCATGACTGAAGAATGAAGAACTTTTTTTTTTATTAAACCTATAAAACAGTGTAGGCAAATGGGTAAAGGGAAATGAGAGGTATAGGCTTCCAGTTACAGAATGAATACATCACAGGGATGAAAGGTAGAGCACAGGGAATGTAGTTAACGATATTGTAACAGTGTTGCATGGTGACAGATGGGAGTTACACTTGTGGCAAACACAGCATAACATACAGAGCTGTTGAATTACTATATTGTACATCTGAAACTAATGTAACACTGTGTATCAAGTATAATTTTAAAAAATTGTTTAAGAAATAGAAAAAATGAATAAAAAATAAAGGTCAAAAAAATACATATTAGCTTCTAAGAGCGCACTCTCTTAGGGATGGTCTGTTAAGTACTAACAGAATACCATGTGGTTTTAAGTCCTTGAAAACTAAAATTAAAACTAGTCTATAGTAGTTGCTTCAAATCATTATCATAAAATTTGCAGCTTAGGAAAGATTTTAAAAACATGTAGTATTAATTTTTCATTAAAATGAAATGAGGTTTCTCACATGTGGTTTTCAATTATTTAGGCAATAATGAGTTATTGGAAAAAAAACATGGAATCTAGTCAGCCAGATTTCCATCCTAAATTCTGACTTTGTCACCTGTCACAGTGTGTTATTTAAACAAATAGCCTATCACCCTGTTTCTCAGTTTGCTTACCTATAAAATAATCACATGAATGCCTTTCTTTTAGGAGTTTTATGAGGTTATAATGTGATAACATCAGTAAAATTTCTCGAGAGTGCCTGGAAGGTAGTCCATATTCTATAAGTGTTAATATCCTTCCTGTTCTTTTTTATTCCTCTCTCATGAAATAAGTTCAAAAAATCAGACTTTTTCAGAATTTTCAGAGAATAGGAACTTGAGATAGTCAGATCTTACCACAAACCTTTTCATTCTCTCACCAAATAAACCTCAATCTACTACACTATAGTCATATTCTCTGTCTTACCTTCCATTATAAGAAATGAACAACTTGCATTTCTATCAATGCCACTTAGGCCTTGCATCCACGTGCTTTTTATAGTCGAGTTTTGCTCACCAAATTTCCCTTTTTATCCCTCTCTTATATCTCCCTTTTATCCTTGATTATCTTTCTTAACACATGCTCATGCTGTGTTTTCTCTCTGTCTTAAGAAATAAAAACAAATTTCTCTTGCTTCACATTCTCAGTCTATACCACTTTTCTTCCTGTAAGCAGAACTTAAAAAATTGCTATACTTGCTATACCGTAATTCCAGACCTTACCCCTAGTTCAGGAATTGTTTTCTTCTGATAACTCCAGATATACAGCATCACATAAATTGTTTTTATTCCAATGTGGTTGTTAAAAAGGTTTTCTAAAAATAAACTAAAATTTGTCTTCTAAATGCATACTAATTTCTCCTTCAAAAGATATTTCTATTTGAAAAGTTCTCAAAACTTTGATGACAGTCATTATGTCTACTTTTATGAATTTCTTCTCTAGGCTAAACAGCTTTACTTCTTTTCAAATATTTTTCATGCAAAATATAGGCAAAATTGTTCTTATCCTAACATTACTTTTCTACATCTAGTGACAGTTGTCAAAGCTTTCAACAATTTGTATTTTAGGTAAACCTATTTAAGAAATAGTATATTTTAAATTTAAATAAAAGGCGCATTGATGGCTCAGTCAGTTAAGTCTGCCTTCCACTTAGGTCATGATCCCAAGGTTCCTGGATCTAGCCCTGCATTGGGCTCCCTGCGGGGAGCCTGCTTCTCTCTCTCTCTCTCTCTGCCTGCTGCTCCCTCTGTTTGTGCACACTTTCTCTCATTCTCTGTCAAATACATAAATAAAATCTTAAGGATAAATAAATAGGGGTGCCTGGGTGAGTCAGTCGGTTAAGCGTCTGCCTTCAGCTCAGGTCATGATCCCAGGATCCTGGATTGAGCCCGCATGGGGCTCTCTGCTCAGCGAGGAGCCTGCTACTCCCTCTCTCTCTGCCTGTCACTCCCCCTGCTTGTGCCCATGCATGCTCCTACTCTCTCATGATGAAGTAAATAAATAAAATCTTTAAAAATAAATAAATAAACAAATAAATAAATAAATTCAATGAAAAATCAAGCATTTTATGATCGCCTCTTAGAATAAGAATAAATTACACAGTATTGTCATTTTTTAAAATATTAGGCTAAGCCTAAGGTAGGAAAAGAAATCCTACTCAAAATTTTGATGAGTAGAATTCGTCTTACCTATGCGCTCCAAAACTAACTTTGAAGTGTGTAATAAAGATCAGATAAACACTGAAGACTTAATGTTCTAGATTTTTCAAAGAAAGAAAAATAGAGGTGCCTGACTGGCTCAATCGGGGGCACATGCAGCTCTTGATCTCAAGGTCATGAGTACAATCTCCATGTTGGGTGTAGAGATTACTTAAATAAATAAAACTTCTTTAAAAAAAGAAAGGAAAATAGAAATATGAAATCAATACAATAGTTTTATACTTATCAAATTACTTTCATATAAAATTTTACCCAAAGGGTTTGTCAAAACCAATCATAAAATAAACATGATTAATCTTTTTTAAAAATAGTTTATTACAAACTAAATGAAGGAATTGGATAATAAGACAGCTAAACATTTTTCACCATGTCCATCAGAATTTACTTTGTAAGATGAATGAGTCTAATTGCCAGACTGACCAATGGGTCAAAGAGAGTAGTAGATACAGAAAAACTTCTGGGAAGTGTTAGGAATTCAAATAGGCCTAATTCCTTTGAAATAATAAATATATGTTTCCTAGCCAGTAACTTCAGATAGCTTTTGTACTTCCAGATGATCTAAGGATTTGATGAAAGAGATGAACTGCTTTTTAAAAAAATCATCCCCTTTGCATATCACTGAATCTTTCTATTCAAAATACAGTTGACCAGAAAACCAAAGCTGATGGCATCACAATCCCAGATGTCAAGCTCCATTACAAAGCTATAGTCATTAAGACAAAATGTTACTGGCAAAAAACAGATCAATGGAACAGAACAGAGAACCCAGAAATGAACCCTCAACTCTATAGCCAACTAATCTACGACAAAGCAGGAAAGAATATCCAATGGAAAAAAAGACAAGTCTCTTCAACAAATGTGTTGGGAAAATTGGACAGCCGTATGCAAAGTACTGAAACTGCACCATTTTCTTACACCAGACACAAAAATAGACTCAAAGTGGATGAAAGATCTAAATATGAGACAGGAATCACCAAAATCCTAGAGAAGAGCATAGGCAACAACCTCTGTGACCTTAGCAGCAGGAACTTCTTGCTAGACACATTTCCAAAGGCAAGAGAAATGAAGGCAAAAATGAACTATTGGGACTTCATCAAGATAAAAAGCTTGTACATAGCAAAAGAAACATTCGACAAAAACAAAAGACAACCAACAGAATGGGAGAAGATATTTTCAAATGTCTTAACGGATAAAGGGCTAGTATCCAAAATCTATAAAGAATTTATCGAACTCAACACACAAAGGACAAACAATCCAATCAAGAAATGGGCAGAAGACATGAACAGACATTTCTCCAAAGAATACACACAAATGCCAACAGACACATGAAAAAATTCTCAACATCATTTGGCATCAAAGAACTACAAATCAAAATCACAATGAGATACCACCTCACACCAGTTAGAATGGCTAAAATTAACAAGTCAGGAAATGACAGATGTTGGTGAAGATGCAGAGAAAGGAGAACCGTCTTATGCTCTTGGGGGGAATGAAAACTGGTGCAGCCACTCTGGAAAACAGTATGCAGGTTCTTCAAGAAGCTAAAGATAGAGCTGCCCTATGACCCAGCAATTGCACTACTAGGTATTTACCCCAAAGATACAAATGTAGTGATCTGAAGGGTTACGTGCACCCCAATATTTACAGCAGCATGTCCACAATAGCCAACCATGGAAAGATCCCAGGTGTCCACTGACAAGATGAATAGATAAAGAAAATGTGGGGGGGGGCACCTGGGTGGCTCAGTCAGTTAAGTGTCTGCCTTTGGCTCAGGTCATGATCCCAAGGGTCTGGGATCGAGCCCTGCTTTGGGATCCCTGCTGAGGGGAGAGTCTGCTTCTCCCTCTCCTTCTGCCTGCTACTTACCCTGCTTGTGCTCTCTTTCTCTCTGTCAAATAAATAAATAAAATCTTTTAAAAGAAAAGTTGTAGTAGAGCACCTAGGTAGCTCAGTGGGTTAAGCCTCTGCCTTCAGCTCAGGTCATGATCTCAGGGGCCTGGGATCGAGGTCCACATTGGGCTCCCTGCTCAGCGGTGAGCTTGCTTCCCCTTCTCTCTCTGCCTGCCTCTCTGCCTACTTGTGATCTCTCTCTGTCAAATAATTTTTTTTTAAAAGTTGTGGTATACACACACACACACACATATACACACACAATGGAATACTACTCAGCCATCAAAAGTTGAAATCCTGCCATTTGCAACCATGTAGATAGAACTAGAGGGTATTATGCTAAAGGAAATAAGTTAATCAGAGAAAGTCATATGATCTCACTCAAATGTGGAATTTCTTAAACAACAGAAGATCATGGGAGAAAGGAGGGAAAAATAAAACAAGATGAAATCAGAGAGGGAAACAAACCATAAGAGACTTTTAATCATAGAAAATAAACCGAGGGTTGCTAGAGGGGAGGGGAGTAGCTGGGTGATGGTCATGAGGGGGTCACAAAATGTAATGAGCACTGGGTATTATACAAGACTGATGAATCACTGAACTCAACCTCTGAAACTAGTAGTATACTATATGTTAATTTAACTGAACTTATATTAAAAAAAAATACAGATGACCCTTCAACAACATGGGTTTGAACTGTGTAGGTTTACTTATACACATTTTTTAAATAAATACAACACAGTACTGTAAATGTATTTTCCTTATGATTTTAATAACATTTCTTTTCTCCAGCTTATTTTACTGTAAGGATAAAGTATATAATACATATAACAGACAAAATATGTGTTGATTGACTATGTTATCAGTAAGGCCTAATCAACAGTAGGCTATTTGTCATAAATTTTGGGGGTAAATAAAAGTTACACGCAAATTTTTAAACTGTGTAGACAGTCAGCACCCCTAACCCCCACGTTGTTCAAGGGTCAACTGTCTGATTGTATAGTGGTAACTTTTGTGTCTTCATAGCTAAATATAAAAAGTTTATAGAAGGGGTTCCTGGGTGGCTCAGTGGGTTAAGCCCCTGCCTTTTGCTCAGGTCAGGATCGAGCCCCGCACTGGGCTCTCTGCTCAGCAGGGAGCCTGCTTCCCCACCCCCTGCCTGCCTCTCTGCCTCCTTATGATCTCTGTCTGTCAAATAAATAAATAAAATCTTTAAAAAAATGTTTATAGGAGATTTGAAATCATATTTAATTTTACTTTCTGAAAGTCTATTTTTACACATATACATATTAAATATGTTATATATATACATATGTATATAATATGTAAAAGACTAGAAAATAAGCGAACATATATAAAAAGGGGGAAATAACTTTTAAATTCTAAATCCCACCCTAGTTAGTGTAACATGAAATGATAATCACATATATCTATTCCAATTTTTTTAAGTATCAAATACTTAGCTTTTATTTGAAGTTAAAATACACTATTTCTTAAATAGATTTAGCTAAAAGACACATATATGACTAACATATAGTTTTAAATTGTATCACTTTAGTCTCAGTCAGTTAAGCATCCAACTCTTGATTTCAGCTCTGGTCTTGATCTTCCAATTGTGGGATCCAGTTCATATCAGGTTCTGCACTCACCTAGGAGTCTGCTTCTTTCCCTCTTTTCCTGTGCCCTTCCCCCAGGTCTCTCTCTCCCCTCTAAAATAAATCAATAAATCTTTAAATTGTATTTCTTTCAAGATATTATTCCAAAAAAAAAAAAAAAAGATACTATTCTACTGTATTGGGACTCCCACTAGTGATATAGAGAAGACTGCTGACTAGCAGATCAACATTAGTTTTCCTCTTTTTGTTCCTCCTGCTTCATTTATGATCTTATCTTTGCCTTTGATGTTCTGAATTTTCTCTTTGATGTGTCTGCAAATGTGTTGCTTTATGTTTTCCTTAATTATGTTGAGTTTTTGAAATCTGAGCTAATCTTTTATCAATTCAGTAAAATTCTTAGCTAATATCATGAGCCTGTATTTGTTTCTTATACCTGGGAATTTCCTTTGCAATTTAGTGGCTCAGATTTGAAATAGCCAGTGATTTAACAGCTTATATTTGCAAGCCACTATGAGCTGGCTCCAGCAAACTACTAATAGACTCTTAGGTGGACAGTATTTTTCTCTATATATTTAAGCTAATTATTATGCTTTGTTCTGATTTTTTTTAATTTTAAGGAAAGTCTACTGGTAAAAAAATGACCATTCATCTGTACGTGATCTTTTTCCTTTGGCTGATTTTAAGATCTGTTTCCGGTGATTTCCATTTTTACTATAATGTACCAAAGGGTGGCTTTATTTTTTGTTTATTTTCCTCGGGAACCCTTTGTGCTTCTTGAACATGAGGATTTATGTCTTTTATCAATACTAGAAAAATTTAAACTTTCATACCTTCAAATACAACAGCTTCTCATTTCATTTAGTTTCTATTTATGTAATTCCTATTTAATATATACTGAATCCTGCCTCTATATTAATTTCTCAGATTTTTTTAAATTTTTTATTTATTTAATTTCATTATAACAGAATTCATTGTTTATGCACCACACCCAGTGCTCCATGCAATACTTGCCCTCCATAAAACCCACTCTTTAATTCTTATGGCTTCACTTTAGGCATTTTCCTTCAATCTATTTTTTATTTTACTAATTCTATCTTATTTTGTGACTAAGGGGCTATTTAACTTGTTCCCAGCTGATATCTCATTATCCCTTCCCCAGCAAGGCTGCAGCTCCTTTCCTTACATGAAATTTGAAACCCTTGTCTCTGGTGGAAGGCCAGTTACCCAGAGTTTGTTAACCAATCAGCATGTTCTGTCTTTTTTGCTCATAGTGCTTGGTTCAGGGTTAGTATTATCATCCAAGTGTAAGAAATAAAACTAAAATCAGAATGCTTAGCATGAAATTTTTTATTTGCATTAGCCTAGCTAGAATGAGGCTCATGAAATCCTGAGCAGTGAAGAAGATAAATGGTGAAAATGTTGTTAATTCAAAGGAAAGCAGAGGTGAAACATAAAGAATGGGAATCCAAAAATGTATCATTTTATTTGGACCTCTGAATTCAGCAGCCCCTGAAGTTAGCATTGCCTCTGGATTTTCATTTTATATGTGCTGGAGACTGTTTCCATTGGATTTCTGCATCTTGAATACGAATAATCTCTAGTATAATAGTTACTCCTAGTCTTCTCTCATCTTTCTCTGTCTGGCAAGTGGTAGGAAGTATACATATCAATGTGAAAGACAGAAATAATTTAACTGTTCCATGGTGAACGCTGTGATGCCTAATTCAGATGCTTCTTCCGGACTGAAGGATTAATTAACCCACTATTGAGCATTCTCCTTGTAAACAATCCTCAGCTTTCAGCCTTCATCAATTAAGGTTCAACCAAAGGAACAGAACAAGTAGAAGATAGATATGAAGATATTTACTGCAAGGAATTGATTTACACAATTATAGAGACTGTAAGGTAAGGCTGAATTCTGTAGGACAGGCTAACAGGAAGGGCAGGCTGGACCTTCTGGGTACCAGTCGAAGCTGCTGTTCACAGGTAGAATTTCTTCTTTCTCAAGCAAGTCATAGTTCTTCTTTTAAGGCCTCTTAACTTATCAGACCCAACTAGATCACTGAGGATAATCTCCCTTACTTAAAGTAAACTGGAATTACCTTCACAGGAACATCTATATTAGTGTTTGATTGCATAACTGGGGACTATAACCTGATCAAGGTAATAGATAAAATACACTATTATGAAATGTTCTTTGAGAATTGTCATAGACAAAGAGAGTCTCCTCAGTCAAGGTCATGACTCCTCCAGAGTACCCTGCATTTAATTTAAAGATAATTAAAGCCTGTTAAACTTGCTCCAACTTAAGAAACTCTGTAGAATCTTATCACCTTCTGAATTTCTTTCTGGATTGACTGAAGCCTTTGCTGTGTCTGCGTCACAACCTAACTTCTCCCTTTGTCTAGTCTGTTTTCTTGCCTTCCTTCCACAACTGTGGAAATACTCCTTAATAAACTTCACATGCAAATCCCTTCTCAGAATCTCCCCCAACCCATGACAGGCTCTAATATTCCCTTTGTTTATCTTCCTAAAGCACACATGAACAATACTTCATATATTTCCTTTTAAAACGTATTATAAAATAGGAAGACTATAACTCTCCAGGATATTTTAATGCTGAGACTATATCCAAGAAGTTTACCACTTTATTTCAAACACACACAGCATCTGGAAAATAATGTGCCTGTGTTCAGTTAATGAATATAATAGCTGGTTTCTACCAATAGTTAAAATCTCTGTTCATTAACTTAAAATGAGAGATTATTTCGATCAATATTTAAATTTTTAGAATTACACTATTGTTTTGCAAAACATAAAGCATGATGTTCATTTTAGTTTCAAGTTTTTATTTAAATTGCTGTTAGTTAACATAGTGTAGTATTAGTTTCAGAAGTAGAATTTAGTGATTCATCACTGACCTATAATACCCAATGCTCATCACAAAAAATGCCCTCTTCAATGCCCATTTAACCCATCCCCCACTCACCTCCCCTCCAGCAACCTTCAGTTGGTTCTCTATAGTTAAGAGTCTGTTTTATAGTTTGCTTTTCTCTTTTTTACCCCTTATGTTCATCTCTTTCATTTCTTAAATTCTACATATGAGTGGAATTATGAATCCCACATATGAGTGGTATTTGTCTTTCTCTGGCTGACTTATTTTGCTTAGCACAATATCTTATCCAGCTCCATCCCTGTCTTTGCAAATGGCAAGATTTCATTCTTTATATGGCTGAGTAATATTCCATTGTATTAAGCTGAGGGAAGACTATTGAATGATTTTTTTGCCACACTAGAAATGACTAATATCATACATCAATATTCCCCAAATTAGCTTGTGATGCTTTGTTTCAATCCATTTAAATTCTGGCCTGCCAGAGTGGAAAGAACTCTGAATTTAATGACACCATTTCATTCAATGCTTTTAGTGTCTTTATTATGAATATAATAGCTCTATTATTGTATTTTTGGTTATTCCTACTTGAATGGAGGAAGAAGAAAATTATTATAACTTCAAAAAATAATAGCACACATATGCCTTTATCCTAGAAGTGGCAGTGCATGAATATTGTTACGATAATGTTGATAAAATGACAGACATGTTTACTTCCTGAAAAAAAATGCCAAAAAAGAATTCTGTAGAAATGACAAACTTTAGGTAGATGCATTTACTTCTTTTGGCCATAATCACTGTTAAATTGAACAGTATTCAATTTTGAGGAGGGAGTATTTACACCACAAAAATTGGCAAATGCTACAAATCAAGGCTTTTCTCCAAAGAGCTTGTTGTTCATACGTACCAGCACACATTCTAATACCATCCCAATTACTCAAAGACCTATTTCCAGCAATTTTTCTTTCTTTTCTTTATGATCCAATTTTAACCAAATAAAAAAAATTTTAAAAGGATTTAAAGAAAAATGAAAGATGGCTAAGTTAACCAAGTTTGTATTACTCTCTTCAAGGTAGTATGTGATTTTGCAAATATGTGGTGATTATATGACAAAATCATCACATGTGTTCAGACATTAGCATTTCAAGTCAAGGATAAGGTTGTTTTTGCTAAGGAATTTGTAACTTATAGGGAAAGCACACAACATCATTTATTTGGAGAATTAGAATCAGAAAAACATGATACAATTTTTTGTTTGCCTGTTTATCCTAGCATGTGAAGAGTTTATCCTAGCATGTACAAGCGTACATGATGTGCACACTTGTTCATTGTGGAAGCAAAGTACACTGTTAGTTCTTCTTCCACACAGATCTTTACTGTGTTCAAAACCCTCTAACAGCTACTGTTTTTCTTCTGAGGAAAAGTCTTATAATGGCCATACTGAATGTAGCCTTTATAAGGAGATGGATTTTGCTTTGCTTACTGCTCCTTAATTAGTCTGTAGAACACAATAGGTGTTCCTTAAACCTATTTGGTTAAAAGATCAAAATTTAGACTCAGATTACCAAAGGTTTTTTGGGGATGATGTGAGTCTCTTGCCATTTGCTTTTTCGATCATAGATTTTCTGTGGACATGTCCAAACAGCAATCATAGTTGCACAATGGTTTCAGAGACTTAAAATGTGTGTTTAGCCAACCTGAGGAATTTGCGTTAATCAATGAATATGTTATCAAAGAAAAACTTATCCTTTTAACAACTGGTAAATTCAACTACTTCTGGGAGGAAAATATAAATGAAATTAATACACATTAAAATAGATTGAGGTAAATATAGATAAAAAAATTAAAGTAGCTTATACCTGGAATATTTTATCTTAGATAATCAGGGTAGTAGAAAATGAGCAAAGATTAATATTTATTCAAGTACTTATTAATTGCCTGATATTTTGCTAAGTAATTTGACTGCACTGTCTCCTTCTTTTACTCTTAACAACTCTACAATATAGGTGATTTTATTATTTCATACAAGAGATAAGCTAACTGAAATAGGCCAAGACTTTAATATTTTGAGAAAACTCCACATTAGTTTCCATAGTGACTGCACCAGTTTACATTTGCACCAACAGTGTATAAGGGTTTCCATTTCCCGGGACGCCTGGGTGGCTCAGTTGGTTAAGGGTTTCCATTTCCCTAAACTTCCCAACACTTGTTTATTTTTTTCCTTTCTTTTCTTTTTTTTTCTACAATAGCCATCCTAATAGGTCTGAGGTGACATCTCATTGGGATTTTGATTTGCATTTCCCTGGTGACTAGTGGTGCTCAGCACTGTTTCACGTACCTCTTGACCATTTGTATATCTTCTCTGGAGAAATGTGTGTCTGGATGCAACTTCACCAGGAAAATTAAACTTCCTGGTATAATTTTTGCATCTATGTATTTAATTTCTCTCTCTCTCTACCAAAATACATCTAAAGATTAATGGTAGTTATTCCTGGGTAATAGAATTATGGGTAACAGTTTCTTCTTTATATGTGCCTATATTAAAAATATCATATGCAGTGAATATGTTTTATATTCTTTACACAAAATGCCAAGAGACAGTAAATATTGTGACTAGTTCAAAATTTTAATACATAAGATATGAGACAGCTGGCCAACTGCTAAGAAAATCTAACAGATACATTTTAACTATAAACTTAAGCAACTAAATAATAACCTCATATAAAAATAATATGCTAGGCTGATTAGAGAAAAATCCAGTGATGATATAAGCAAACTTTACATAAGACTTGTGTGAATGATACTGAATATGTCACACAGCATCTTGTGGAAAAATAATTTAACTGTCAAAAAACTCCTCCTTGAGAGAATGCAAAGGAAATTCCAAAAGAATTTTACAGCAATATTGGTAGATGGTGTTAAGTAACACTGAAGAAGCAAAACATGCATATAAAATAACTTGTGCTGTAGAAAATCAATAATGATTTTTTCAATCCATATACACTCAATTACCTTTTAAAGATGCTCATTAAAGAATGTAGAAACAAAAGCCATGAATAATTTGTTCAAACACTATAAGAATAAATTTTGCAGATTCCTTTTACTGACCCTTGTAATATTCTAATAAATGGCAAACAAAACAGAAATTACTCATTTTTAATGATTCTGCATAACAGGTGTATCTCAATATTATATAGTAAAAATGATAAAATTGGATTAAAAATGCTATACAACTCTTACAATATCCAGAACAAAAAAGAAAATCTTTGTAACTTAAAATTTAAATTTATTGAAATAAAAAAATTACCAGACTATATTTTGGATAATGCCATATAATCAAATTCTAACACTCAGCCTAAAGAAGACAAATTGTGAGTTTTGAACATAATATCTACCCAGAAAATACCTATGAAGATGTAGGAAATTCCTAATGGATAAAAATTTTATACAAACAAATGTCATAAAAGAAAAGAGATACTAGTGATCCCAAGAATTCACTTCTAAACTTAGAAGGTAAAAATCCAAATAAAAACTTGAGTTAGTATTCTATAACAAGACACATTTCTTTAGCCTCTTCTCTCTCTTCCCTGGTGGTCCCAGCCCTATTCTTGATTTATACACAAATATTTATGAATTGGGGAGAACAGAAATTTTATAAGTAAGTAATTTGACTTTAACCTCTCTAACCTATATTTCATTACCTCTCTTCAAAAAGCACTTTGATACCCAAGAAGTGCTACATTAGAAAGAAGACATAGTGTAGATCAGAAATAGGGTGGTAAACTCATTTCTCTACCTGCTGGCTAAGAGTGTGGATAAGTTTCTCACTGAATAATTTTCAATTTCTTTGAGTTAATAATAGCTACTTAAAAAATTTTTTTTAAAGATTTTATTTATTTATTTGAGAGAGAGAGAGAATGAGAGAGAGAGAGAAAGCATGAGAAGGGGGAGGGTCAGAGGGAGAAGTAGACTCCCTGCCAAGCAGGGAGCCCGACATAGGACTCCATCCCGGGACTCCAGGATCATGACCTGAGCCGAAGGCAGTTGCTTAACCAGCTGAGCCACCCAAGCGCCCCTTTAAAAAAAAAAAAAATTTAAAGATTTTATTTATTTATTTGAGAGAGAGAGAGAGAGAGAGAGAGAGTGCAATAGCTACTTTAAAAAAAAAGATTTTTTAAATTTATTTGACAGAGAGAGAGAGATCACAAGTAGGCAAAGAGGCAGACAGAGAGAGACGGGGAAGCAGGCTCCCCACTGAGCAGAGAGCCTGATGTGGGGCTCGATCCCAGGCCCCTGAGATCATGACCTGAGCCAAAGGAAGAGGCTTAACCCACTGAGTGACCCAGGTGCCCTGATAATAATAGCTACTTTAAAGAGTTGAAATGAAGATGTATATTCATTCATGTCTATCTTTAGATGTTTGTGTGTGTGTCTATCTGTCTCCATCTCTCTCTCTTGTCTCTATTTGTATGCAAACACTATATTAGGCTCTGTCTATATATTGTGATATTTATAGATAGTGCTTGAGACATAGGAGATACTCAACATCAGTCGTCTAATCCTATCCTGTGTTCTAATTCTTCAGACTCATTTATTTAAGCCCTTTGCCTCTTTCAAGACCCAGATAAAATCTTTCATTTTCCACTTGAATTTTGCTGACATTCCCATATCATAGTAATTTGGGCTCGCTTGCCAATTAGCCTTCACTTTTTAACACTGTTGTTTGTTATGTTGGGTATATAAATAACTGCTCTCTGAACTCCCTTCTAAGCATCTTGAAGAAAAAAAAGAATTATGCATTTTTAAATGCATATGCCTTAGTCAATTAGAGGATGTGGGTATTTAATAATTAATCACTAATATAAAAAAAGTTATTCGTTTGTACCAAAGAATCTATAGAGCTTGAACGAAGATCTATAAGGTGCTCTGACCAAGGTTGTGTCTTCCTATATTTACTTTCTCACTTGACCCACTATTTATTCAAATGAAATTAGTTAACATTTATAGAGCTTCTTTGGTGAGCATTTATCATCTTGCTTAATCATCACAGTAATCCTATGAGCTATAAATTATTAATCTTTCTTTGTAGATGGGTAAATAAAAACTCGCAGAGGTTAACAAAACTTCTTCAGGGGCTCATACTACTAAAACTTGAATTAGACCCAAGTCTGTCTGACTTCAAAGTCCAGGTTCTTCCCAGCATACTACAATGTCCACTCATACTTAGATGATCCAAGTCTGTTCCTCCTCCAAGCCTCTCACCACTGAGATTTCCACAGACTTCTTATTTTTACAGTTGTGCAGTTCTGGATCAATTACACACAGACACACACATGCACACACTCACACACATTCTGCAAAAGATGACTATTTGCTCTCAAAAATGATAAGGTAATAAGAAGAAAAGTATTTACCTAAAGATCCCCAAAGTTTATGTGGAATTAGTACTCTAATACAATTGTAAATTATTTGTACTATAGTGTTAGATTCTCATTCTTGTTTGAACTAGTGTTTCCTTGGTCTTGCTGAGAATAAGAAACTAGTTAACTCCTGAGCCTCATCCTCCTTCAACACTAAACAAATAACAGAAAATTCTAGTCAGAACTGAAATGACTGTATTGGTTCAAAATCTTAGTTTCTGACATAATGTCAGGTGAGTATGTGTGTGTGGGGTGGGGGTTGATGAACTCCTGGCAACCACTGATCTTCCAACTGTTTGAATAGTTTTGCCTCTTCCAGAATGTCATATAATTGGAATTATAAACTATATAATATATTTAAACTGTATTATTTCACTTAAGAAAATACGTCTGAAGTTTTTTCATGTCTTTTCCTGGCTTCATAGCTCACTTATAAAATCGTTTAATAGTATCTCATTGTACAGATGTACCATAGTTTGTTTATCCATTCACCTACTTAAGGACATCTTGGTTGTTTCCACTGTGATAATTATGATAAAACTGCCAAAAACACTCATGTCCTAGTTTTTGTGTAGATACAAGTTTCCAACTCCTTTGGGTAAATAGATAAAAACAAGATGGCTGAATCACATGGTAAGACTATATTTACCTTTGTAAGAAACCATCGAACTGTCTTCCAAAGTGGATGTGCCATTTTGCATTCCCATCAGCAGTGAATGAGAGTTCCTGTTGCTCCATATCATCACCTGTATTTGGAGTTAACAGCGTTGTGGATTTTAGCTATTCTGATAGATGGGCTAAAATGCAGTCTTTGTTGTCATATATATCAATCTATGTTACTCAAAGTGTTTCTCAATGTTAGCTCCACTGTTCACATTCTAAAAATAGTTGTCTCTGCTAACATTTTAGGTCCTTAAGTTTCCAGAGTATCTAGTCTTATGAATTCTTGTTTGTACATTCAGGAAATTCTTTTTTGAGCTCACTTTCTCTGAAATTCCTGGGCAAATGTAATCAACAACAACCAACACACACATTGACATTCTCTTTCCCCCTTAAACTAAGAGATCATGTGTACATGATCTGTCCCCCAAAGCTAGCTAAGGAGACAGATTTACCAAATATTTTGCTACAGCATAACATGGATTATTGCCACATGGATTGCCTTCTACCCAGCCCCCTGTTACTAAGCCAATTTTTAATTTTCATGGAACACCCTTACTTCTGATTGTCAGCTCCTGTATTAGTGAAAATAAGCTAGTTTTTTTTTTCCACAAAGGCCTAAATAAGAATGTTTCAAAGCTAAAGATCATTTTTCACTCATCAAATATTATTATTTTTAATTTCAATAAAACATCATTTTAATAATATAATTACTTTTAATATTTATTTTAATACTTTTAATTTAATTTAGTTTTTTTAAGATTTTATTTATTTATTTGACAGAGAGAGATCACAAGTAGGCAGAGAGGCAGGCAGAGAGAGAGAAGAGGAAGCAGGCTCCCTGCCAAGCAGAGAGCCCAATGCGGGACTCAATCCCAGGACCCTGAGATCATGACCGGAGCCCAAGGCAGAGGCTTAACCCACTGAGCCACCCAGGCGCCCAATTTAGTTATTTTTAATTGCAATTTAATCTCAGTTTTTTTTTCTGTAAGAAAGATAAAACCAAATATGTTAATCAATGTTCTCCACAGAAATAAGACCAGTAAGACAGATTGCTAGCTAGCTAGCTAGCTAGATGACAGATAGCTAAATAGGTAGATAGCTAGATAGAAGAGTTGGCTCATTGGCTGCTGCCATTACAGAGGCCAAGAAGTCCCACAGTCTGCTGTCCACAAGCTGGAGAACCAGGAAAACCAGTATTGTAATTCCATTCGAATCCAAAGGCCTCAGAACCAGTGGAGCCAAGAGTGTAACTCTTAGTCCAAAGCTAAAAACCTGAGAACAGGAAGCTCAGATACCTGCAGGTAGAAGAAATCACCCTTTTTCTGCCTTTTTCTTTTTTTTTTATTCAATCATAAACAGAATGGATGATGCCTGCCTTCATGGGTGAAGGCATATCTTTACTCAGTGTTACTGATTCAAATGCTAATCTCTTCTGGAAACACTTTTAACAGACACATGGAAAAATAACGTTTTACAAGGTCTTTGGACATTCTTTAGTACAGTCAAGATGACACAAAATTAACCATCATAATAAATTATTCCTGACAGGTGCCCTACAAAAACTATGTTACCTAAGCTAATTTTGGTTTGGGCTCTAAGCATGGAGGTCAATTGCAATTACAGTAACAAAGTTAACAGTTCCTTTTATCTACTTCCTTATATACTAAAGTATCTCCAGTCCTTTGTAATCTGAAAAGAGATTTTTAAGGGACTGCCTTCCTTCCTTCTTCCTTCCTTTTTCCTTCTTTCCTTCCCTCCTTCCTTCTGTTCTTTCTCTCTATCTGCCTCTCTTTTTTATTCATCAGAAAGGACCTATCAAACAGAAACAGTGTTTCATGGTAGTTTGGGGTGGGGGAAACAAGAGATAAAACCAGACAACATGAGAAAAATTCAGGACAGGGCAAATTATTAGACATAAAATAAAATAAAACCCATTGAGTCACCTCTGCTGGTCCTAAACTAATTTTCCAAGAGCATTAGGGAATAGGAATTGTCCTCTGCCCATTTTATAGGTGCAGAAAGCAAACAACTAACAATTTTAAAACATGTGTAAACATGTTTTTTCTTAAAAAGAAAACTGAAGGTTTTGATCAAATAGCCACATTTTAATAGTTGCAATGTAATAATACGAAACCAGTTTTAGTTTTCAAACCCAAGATACATTGCTTTAATAGCCATGCTTAGTTTAAAACTCACAGCTGTTAAATCCATGATAACTTACTTTAATAACGCTGGTTGTTCCAAAATAAGAAGATTGCATCAGACTACTTCAATTAATTCACTTGGAAATGAAAATTAGAAGTAAATATTTAAACATATTCCCAAATATAATTCTTTATTCACATAAGATGACATTCAGAGAATTTAAAAGAACATTAAATATCTATTATCTGATTTTCTTTTTTGTGTTGTGTACGAAGCAGTATCCATATTGTTTCCTTCCCCGCAGAACAGTGAAGTTTTGATAAAAAAAATAATTCTTCTTCCCTAACATTTATCCTTTCTCTTGTACTCTGGATTCAGGCCTCTCCCAGCGTATGTACATTACCCATCTATTCATACATGTATCCATCCATTCATAGATTCCGCAAACCTGCATTCAGATCGTACTATGTAGTGAGCACTATGCCAGGCATCAAGGATACAATGATCTTGGAAAATATGCTGGAGAAAACAGGAGAAACCTGACATACAGGAAACTTGGCAATCAGCTCCTGTTCTCCATCCAGTTCCCATTCTCAAGCTGGAACAAGTCAAAGCTCTTATTTTCTGAAAGGAAGGGAGTGTATGGGAGGAGTTGGAGTCAGACAGGAAAACATTTTTTTTTTCTTTTCTGCAGGTATTGGAAGAGATTTTTGTTATCAGTATTTTTCAGCCTCAATTTCCCAAAGTCAAAATAACTAGGAATATTCCTGGAATTTCCTACAACCATATTCATGTATATTTAAACTAGAGCAGAAAGCAGCTATCAAGAGATGCCAAATACCATCCAGGACAAACTGGATTTGGATCTTGCCAACAGACCCCTGGAAGTCAGGATGGATAGCTGTGGAGACACAGACTTCATTTCATTAATCTTGCAATAGTGACCTCTCATACTAGGTTATTTAATTTGGGGATCTTATTTACAATGTTATGGTGAAGTAATTTACCAGGGAGACACCTTTTTCCATTGCAGCATGGTGCAAAGAAGGACAAAGGAATAAACACACATGCTGATAGTTTTCAGCTTTGGTGTCAAGGAACTGAGAAATTTTCTATCTCTTGACTTCTATGTCCTCTGTGATTTAGGAAGCAAGCTTATCGGATAAGAATGGGAAGGCAAACATAAATATTAAGATATACTCAAGTTTTTAACAACTTAAAGAAAAAAGCAAACATGTTCCCAGTCCCTATGCTTTCCCCTCCAACCCTCTGCTAAGAGATACTTCCTTTCCCACTGCTGGTGAGACTTCCTACTTCCTGATATGTCCATGGCTGTATTTTTATTTAATTGGTTTTAGTTGTTTTCTCCAACTCAGCCTGCCATATGGGGTTTCCACATTTCTCAGTTCTTAAGTTTAGTTTCTTAGAAACAAGGATCTGTTGGGCCAGGTTTGGCTCAACTGGACCCATCTGAAACATTCAACTGTGGCCAAGAGTCACAGCCATGTGATCCTGGTGGCCATTCCTGCATAGAGAGACTATCTTTGGAACAAGGGAAAATTGTAATAGATAGCCAAATAAAATGTATCTATGGCACACTAAACCTGGCCCATGGTTTCTCTGGCCCTTGTATTCATTTTCAGAAGTTTCCTTCTCAATCTCCCTAGTGGGCTCTATTTCCTCCACCCTAAAACCTTGGTGTCTGTCAGGATTCTCTTCACAGCCTTCTTCCCTTCTCACTTCCAGACCCCACCCTTGGGTGATTTCATCCTTTCCCCATGATACAATTAACAGTTATGGGGTGATGACCCCAAAAACTATACCTCTTTTACAGGTCTCACTCCTAAGTGACAGGCTAGTAAAACCCCACCATGAACAGAGCTGAGCCATGGAAAGAGAAAAAAAATCTTGATGAGATCAAAAGTGTCAAAACCCTGGATGGAGCTGGACTGAATCATATCCATTTCTTGGAAGTTTTACAATAAGAATTCTTCTTACTTAAGCCAGATTGAGCTGGGTTTCTGTTACATCCCAAAGCTTCTTTAACTGATCCAGAGTCGGGTTTTTTTTTTGTTTTTTTTTTTCCATCTGGTTTCTTCCTCAGTGCTTTATCTTGCCATTTGCTCACCATTCTCTTCTTGGTCACCTTGTTCCCTTTCTCCCAAGGTCAGGCTAATAGCAACCCCACAAACATTCTCATGTTCCTTCAGAAACACTCATACTCTCTCACTGTCATCAATCTCCATTCTCAAGTCAACACACACACATGCATGCACAATGAAACAAACTCAGAATGCTAGTTATCATTTAGCTCTTTGCTAAAAACCAGTTAATTTGAGAATGTGTAGCTCTCAAATTAAGCCAAGGGATAGTCTCCATTTTCGCTAGAAAAGGAGGTAAGGTTTCAGTACGTTTGGTAGTAAAACAAGAGTCAAGAAACCTGAGAACTAGTTCTTAGAAATTATTTTAGAGAAACAGAATATATTTCTGCCTTTTTATTTCTTTCCTAATAAAAATTATATTATCCTTCATAGTGTTGTTACAAAAGTCTAATTTGTAAGAACTGTGAAATGCTTTGATAAATGGCAAACTGTTCTTTGAAAATGAACTTTTAAAAGAGGTAGATATACATGAGAAAGTGAAAGAAAATTAGGTGATACTAAGTGAATGAGATCTTAAAAAATACATATGTAAGTACTGAGAATATATACCATTTTTATCCTGATATATACAAGAACAGTTATTATATCTTTGCTTAACCAGACTATAATTTTGTAAATAAAACTTTGCAAGTTCTTTTCATATATTCACAAATACAGTAAACTATATGGAATTCACATACATTACAGCACCATGATATGTGTACAGAGGTTTCAATTTAAAGGGGAAAGGACATCACATCAATTAGAGGAAGGACAAAAATCATATGATCATTTTAATAGGTGCAGAAAAAGCATTTGACAAAGTACAGCATCCACTGATAATAAAAACTCTCAATTAAGTAGGTCTAGAGGGAACATATCTCCACAAAATAAAGGTCTTATATGAACAACCCACAACTAACATCATACTCAACAGAGAAAAATGGAGAGCTTTTTCCCAAAGGTCAGGAACAAGACAAGGATGTTCACGCTCATCACTTTTTTAAAATTTAATTTAATTTTATTATTTTTGTGTGTTCCAAAATTCATTGTTTATGCACCTCACCCAGTGCTCCATGCAATATGGCCCTCCTTAATACCCACCACCAAGCTCACCCAACCCACAGTACTAGAAGTCCTAGCCACAGATATCAGACAACAAAAAGAAACAAAAGGCATCTAAATTGGTAAGAAAGAAGTAAAACTTTCAGTATTTACAGATGACATTATACTATACATAGATAACTCAAAGACTTCAACTAGAACTGATAAATGAATTCAATAAAGTCATAGGATACAAAACAGTTGTAAAGAAATCTGTTGCATTTCTGTATACTAGCTATGTAGAAAGCAGCAGAAAGAGAAACTAAGGAAACAACCCCATTTACAATTGAGCCAAAAATAATAAAATACCTAGAAATAAACTTAAGCAATGAGGTGAAGGACCTGTACTCTAAAAAACTTTAAAATATCGATGAAAGAAATGGAAGATGACACAAAGAAAAGGAAAGATATCCAATATTCATGCATTGGAATAAGAAATATTGTTAAAATGTCCACACTACCCAAAGTAATCTACAGATTTAATGCGATCCCTATCAAAGTACCAACAGCATTTTTCATAGAACTAGATCAAACAATTTAAAACCTTGTATGGAACCATAAAAAACACTGAATAATCAAAGCGATCTTCAGAAAGAAAAACAAAACTGGAGGTATCACGATTTCAGACTTAAAGTTACATTGCAAAGCTATAGTAATCAAAACAGTATGGTTCTGATGCACATGTGCACGTGCGTGTGTGCGTGCGCGCACGTGTACACACACACACAGAAAAAACACATAGATCAATGGAACAGAATAGAAAGTACAGAAATATACTTACGATGTTATGCTCAGTTAATCTGCAGTAAAGGAAGAAAGAATATGCAATGGCAAAAAGACAGTCTCCTCAACAAATGGCTGGGGAAATTGGACAGCTACATGCAAAAAAATGAAATTGGACCACTTTTTTTTACACTACCCAATAAAATAAATTCACAATGGATTAAGAATCTAAATGTGAGCCTGAAACCACAAAAATTCTAGAAGAGAGGACAAGCAGTAATTTCTCTAATATTGGCTGTGGCAATATCTTTCTAGATAGGTCTCCTGAGGCAAGGGAAACAAAAGCAAAAATAAACTACTGGGATATATTAAAATAAAAAGCACTTGTCATGATAAGCGCTGTGTAATATATGAAATTGTTGACCCTCTGTATTGTATTCCTGAAACCAGTATAACACTATATGTTAACTATACTAGAATTAAAATTTAACAACAACAACAAAAAGCAAGCAAAAAAAAAAAAGCTGCAAAGGAAACAATCAATAAAATTAAAAGACAACTTAATGAATGGGAGAAGATATTTGCAAATGACATCCTGAATCAAGAGTTAGTATCCAAAATATATAGAGAACATATAAAACTCAAAACCACACACACACACACACAAAACAAAAACAAAAAACAAAACAAAAACCAAACCCAAATAGTCCAAATAAAAATGGGCAGAGGTGAACATACATATCTTTAGGGAAGACATCCAGATAGCCAATAGGCACATGAAAGATGCTCAACGTCACTCATAATCAGGGAAATGCAAATCAAAATCACAATGAGATATCATTACATCTGTCAGAATGGCTAAAAAGAAAACCAAACTCAAGAAACAACAAGTATTGGTGAGGATGTGGAGAAAAAGGAACATGCATGCACTGTTGGTACAAAGGCACACTGGTTCAGCCACTTTCACACTGTGGAAGACAGTGTGGAGGATCCTCAAAAAATTAAAAATGGAACTACCCTACCATCCAGTAATCTCACTACTGGGCATTTACCTAAAGAATACAAAAACAGGGTGCCTGTGTAGTTCAGTCAGTTGAGTTTCCGACTCTTGATTTTGGGCTTAGGTCATGACATATTCATCATGAGATCAAGCCCCACATTGGGCTCTGTGCTCAGCGGGGAGTATGCTTCCTTTCTCTCTCTCCCTCGCTCAAATAAATAAATAGATAGATAAAATACAAAAACACCAATTTGAAGGGACATGCACCCCTATGTTTACTGCAGCATTACTTATAATAGCCAAACTATGGAAGCAGCCCAAGTGTCCATGGGTAGATGTATCAATAAAAAGATGTGCTATATATATTATTCATCAATAAAAAAGAATGAAATCTTGCCATTTGCAACAACATGGATGGATCTATAGAGTATCATGCTAAGTGAAATAAGTCAGAGAAAGACAAATACTATATGATTTCATTCATACAGAGAATTTAAAAAACAAAAAGTCAATAAAGGAAAAAAAAACCCAACCAAAAAACAGACTCATAACTATATGGAACAAACAGATTGTTACCAGAGGGAAGATGTGTGAGGGGAGGGTAAATTGGTGAGGGGTATTAAGAGTACATTTATCTTGATGAGGACTGAGTAATATATGGAACTGTTGAATCACTATATTGTACCTCTAAAACTAATATAACACTGCATGTTAACAACACTGGAATTAACATAAAACTTAAAAAATAAAAGAAAAGGAACTCAACCATTATTTAATGCCATATAGCCATATTTGTATTTTGATTGCATAAATATTGATCTGGCCAGATATGCAACACTGAACTGATCACAAATGTACCTTTGTTTCTGTATAGTAAATTAATATAAAAGATTGAGTGCAACATAATAAGATGTTGTAAGCAGATCCAGAGCAATACTTTAGAATACTCCCAAGCAATTCCTAGGGCATCAAGTGAAAATTAATTTCAATACAAATTAAATATAGATACATTTTATTCCTAACATATATCTTGCTTATAGCACATATCCCAAAATAACCTGAATAAGACATTCTTCATAGTGATATTAATTAAATATTAATTTCTTTTTTGTTTATGTAAAATATTGCTTAAAAAGAAAGCTTATGAAATTAGGACTGGATAATAATCGTCTTGCATCTCTAAGCAAAACCTTAAAACTAATTCTCTTATGCAAAAGATCTCACCTCTTTTTAAATGTATAGCCACCTCTAAAACAATTTGTTATAAATAAGCACTCAAAAAGATAACACCAGAAGAACAAGTAGAATAAAAAATATATACTGATGTAGTAGAAAAAATAGAAAGGGAAGGGAATGAAGTCTTAGTACCTACTTTAGTTCTTGTATTAGATAGATGTGTGACCTTGTCCTAGTCACCTGCCTTCTTTGGGCCTCAGTTTTCTCACATGAATAAAGAGAATGTTGATATTTATAAAGAAGGCTTCTATTCATCTTAAGTTGCATTTTAAGTACGTCACTTATTATTTAGTGCAGTAAGGAGAGAATTAATAGATACATAATGGAAGCACCACTCAATCTTAAGTAACACTATATAGGAAAATAAGGGGTAAACTTTTTCCAAAAAAGAAGTCCATGCATCTTCTGAAATTATCAAATGTATTTATGGAAGGGTTATCCCCAGTTTACTCTTAAGAAATTGGAAGACACGGTTTGTGGATTATTGGCGATGTTCTAAGTACCTTTCTTTGCTTTACTAAATTATGTGCCTCTTTTTTTGTCACTCTTCTTCTAGTTAAGAACTTGGAGAATTGGGCTATAGTGGGGAAATAAGGAAAAGCACTGGTTGACCTAAAATTGTTTAGAATGTATTTGTGTCCAAATTTAAGAAAGACAGTAAATCAAAGAAGAGTAAGTAAAAAGTTGCCTGGAGCTACTTTAACTTATGCACCAATAGCACACACAAGATTCACATGGTACTTTGAATAACTATCATTTTTCTCTTTCTATTGAAAAGCAAATGCAGCGGGACCCACTTAAACATTAGTCATGTCAAATTGATGCTGGATTTCTCTTCTTTCCTGAAGGCAGTTATACTAACACAATATCATTATTATTAGGGAGAAGTTGAGACTAGCTCTGTGCTCAAGATGCTACAATAATTTAGTCATTACCAAATGTTACAGTTTAGCACTGTACCATGGCTGCTTTACGTGGACTAGTGTGTCTTTTGAGATTGTTACGAAATAAAACATAAGCCACTTGCTCAACCAACAAAAGCAATCAAAGAGAAATGAAGTCAGGCTTCAGTACAAATAAAGGTTAGGACAATTGTCGTCTGGGAAAAGAGTAACACCAAGCTCACTACGGAGAATTATTTTAAGAACCAAGAAAGCCATTTTAGTCCATTTAGGAGAAAAAAAAAAAAACCCTCTAATGAAGCTTTAATGAGGAAAGAAAATACACATCCGTAGGCTTAAGTGGGGTATTCTGTGAAACTCCTGGAAATGAATTTTAAAGCTACCCTTCCTTCACACCTGCTACTCTGCTTTTATTCATTCGCATAATTATAAAGCATCCACTGTATACCAGACACTTGCTGGTCATATTGAGGTCCTATTGGCCAATGCTGGAACATCAGGGGGGATGTCCCAGGAAAGGATATTATTGCCCTAAGTCTTAAAGAATGTAGGAGTTAGACCAGGTAAAGAAGTGGAATCAGCCTTTTCTAGGGAAAGGATATCTTTCAGGAAATCATGATAGATTCAGAAAACTTCTGGAAGATCAGATACATGTATAGGAAGTGAGAAATGAAGTTAGAGGCAAGGGTCAGATCATGAAGAGCCTTGTAGATAAAGCCAAAAAGCTTAAATTTTATTTTGAATATTGTGTGGAGCCATTGGTGGGGTATGAGGAAGCAGAGTAAGAACTGTTTTTTTTTTTAAACCTTATTTGTATGCAGAGTTTCATCTTTTATTCATATAGTCAACAAATATTTGTGGAGCATCTACTGTGATCAATGTACTGTATCCAAAAAAGAAAATGTAACTATAAATTAGAAGGTCAGGGTTTCTGCCCTTCACGGAGATTATAGTACCTCAATAGAGACTAACAGCCAATTGCTTATACTCAAGAGGTTATTTCAATTTACAAGGCAAGAAATAAAAGGGGCTCACAATTCAGGCAATAGCAATAGAGGAAGAAAAGAAGGGATACAAGATAGGAGCAGAAGTAACAGGCTTGGGTTTTCTGATGACCTAAACACAGGTAACATTTCTAGTAATAACTATATAGCTAAAAGTTATCTGTTGACTGGCTGTCCTCTGCTAGACACTGAAACAAGCACTTAATTTTATTCAGTGCTTATGAAAACTCTGCAAAGTATATATTATTTGTCAATTTTATCAGAAACTCAGGATGTATAGATTTCAAAAATGACCTCAATACTTTACAGCTCTTTCTACCAGGAAATGGAGCCTATTTTCCCACAAGACTTGATATTCTGGCTTACTTTCACCCACACAACACAGCATGAGTGACATTATACAAATTCAGGATCTAGGCTTCTGTCTTGTGAGCCCTCCTTCTTTCATATACTCATAACTCAAAGCAAACATAAAAGAAAAAAAAAAACAATGAACAAAACTGGGGATGGGATCCAACCACATAGAAGCTTTCTTAAATTTGGAGTGCGGCGGGCTTATTTTCAGATTTTTCAGAAAAGATCCTATTCTTTGCTCGTTTCAAATTTTATATCCTTTATTTCTGGGCATACATGACACTTCTAGTTGACCACCACGACTTTCTAATTCTTCATGCAAACTCAGACCGTTTCGATCAGGAGCAAATGCCCATTATCTGAATAAACCAAGATGCGGTAGCACCTATTAGGATTCTCCTCTGGCAGCCTCTTGCGGTTCAACATTCTCTCACTGGCAGTGAATCTCCTATGGTTTTTCAAAGCATTTTAAACATAATTCTCTGGTCATGCAATTATTTACCATAATAACTGGGGACCATGAATCATGCCACAGAGCCACTCACAAAAAATATATCAGAGCTACAAAGGAAATTAAAGGTCATACATTTCACTAGATATAGAGAGGGAGAATCAAATACGGGTCTTCCAAAACTCTGTCCAATGGCATCTCAATTTTATAAAAACCAGTTTTTGGGGTATCTGCCTGGCTTGGCCAGGGGAACATGCAGCTCTTGATCTCGGGGTTGGGAGTTCAAGCCCCACATTGGGTGTAGAGATTATTTACATATTTAAGTAAACTTAAAAAAAAATAAAGCACAGCCTCCATTCAATGATTGGTTAATGGAGGCAAAACTACAATAGACACTTTTGTCTCCCTAGGAAATAGTCAAGTCCTGCAACATTAAAGTTGCAACAAAAAAAAAAAGGAATCTAAACAACTAAAGCACAAGAGAACATGGGGGAGAAAATATAATAAAACAGTCTTCCCTTAAGCTACATTTTCAACACTTTTCTTGAAAAGCAAAAATCAATTTTTATAGAGTTCACTTGAGAGGTACAATTCAGTGGAGACTATTTTTAAACAAAGTTAAATATTCAAGACTGCAGTTAAAACACACTTTAAAGAATTTTAAAAAAATAAATGTTGTAGAGCAATAATTAGTGTCTAAAAAAGAATTATTATAGAAATAAAATGATTGTGATTATTATCTTTCCCAAGGTAATAGAAGCTCCAATAATCATTTTATGTTTAAAAAAATAGTAACAACATTTGAAGTTTAAATAACTACTCCTATTTCACCTGAATTTTAATATATACAATTGAACTCTCTAAAAATATGATGAATTAGGCTTTTTTTCTAAAATTCTCAAAATAGTGCATGTAATTATGTTATTTATTCTGACAATGAGAATTTTGGTAATTTTTCAATTATGGGATGAAAGGTTTCAGTGACTTGTTGAAGGTTACATAGGAGACAGGGCATACATGTAAAAACAAGAAATCTGGTGGTTCTGTAGATATACTGTGGGATGTCAGCCCAGCAGCACTTCTCTGAGAAGCATCCTCAGACCTAGACCCTGAGAAGGGGGCAGGCTGTAAGCATAATTGATGGGAATTAAAGTGGGCATATTTTCCAAAATAACTAAATCTTATTTTCCCTCTTGAAAATTTGTTTTCTGATTCAGGGACTTAGTTTGTTGCTTCTAAAGTTATAAGATGTTTTTCAGTTGGTGTTTGAACCAGTGTCACAGAAACCTACACTCACTTGAGTTACGAGAGTCATATTCAAGCCTTTCTGAAGAGAAAGACAATGAAGCCAATGTGCAGCATACAGACAAACCGGTCGAATAAGAGAGAACTCTGAGTGTAAGAGAGAGAGAGAGGACAAGAGAATGGGACAGAGGCTGCTTATTAACCTTCCAGTATATGTGAAATCAGCTATGTTTCCTACAACTAGGTTCCTTGAAATTCTTCAGGTTCAGGTTCAGGCTTTACAAGACATCATTTCTCTTAGGGTCATTCAGAGATAATAAATTAGGTCCCTACTTCGAAACCAACTAAGAAATAATTTTAGAAGCATAGCAGAAATCAAACAGCTTTAATGATAAAAGCTAAGTCTGTTAATAACTCACCCTAATTTGTCAGATTTACCTACCCAGTCACCACCTTAGAAGAAATACTACAGGTCTCAGCCACAAGGGCCTGAAAAAAGTCATACCATAGAGGCACAGATAATACATCTCTCCGTACTCGGGTAAATTTCAACACGAGAGCAGAAAGAAGTGGTGAGCTACACACATTCAGCATATTCTTCAAATTCACCAAACAAGATAAGGCATGTCCATTTGTCTGTGTCATTAGGTTTCATCCCAGATATTCTTATTTAATTAGTTTGGGTACTACCAGACATTGAGACGTTCTAAAGCTTCCCAGGTTATAGTAATGTTCAGTCCCTCTTGACACCCTTCTTTCTAAGGAAGACTCGCTAAAGAAAGTAGTCCTGGCCAACCCCCTAAGCTTTGTGCACTCTTAGCTGACTTATGGTCAAATGATTGTCACTTGTGCCTAGATTGTCATTGGGCCTCCCTTGTGAGCATATGCGCATTTTTTGTCAGAACTCCCCTGCTTCCATACTCAAGAGGCTCCAACCAAAATACCAATTACTTCTTTCTGGACTACATTTAATCCTCTGAAGGGTAATGTATATCCTACAGAAAACTGTACAATGCATCAAAAAAACTATTTTAATTTATCAATTAAATTAACTTCAAGGGTTGTTGAATCCAAAACTATATGCTCTTCTATTTTCCAACCCAAATTATGTTAATCTGTGTTCATTATAGCTCATCAAAGTTACTATAATAAGATTAAATGACTAAGATATACCAATGACAAAATAGCAGCTGAGGTATACTCCATATCTGAATACAAACCTCTTCCATAATTATTTCACAAAAAGATATGAAAAAAAATCCAAAGAAACTTTATGTTTAAAATCAAAATATCTTATTCAGATGAAAGAATTTAAAACCTAATGAATTTAAATTTCTCCCCAATTTCTCATTCCATTTACTCTCTGCAAGAAGAAGTTCTGTTGCTTACAGCTAGAGTGTCAGTTTTCATCTGTTGGAAAAACTTTAAATCCCACAGCACCTACAAAGTTGAACCTAAAGTCAAAAACTATAATGTGCCTCATTAAAAAAAATCAAAGCATTAGCAGAACATTATTATTATTATACAGCACTGGACCATTTCTAACAAATTTGGAAAACTGCATTTTTAAATCATTTATTAGTGGTTTCTTAAGGACTGAGAATATACATCTTAGCTCGTTGGAGTCTACCTCAGCTTTATACCACATTAAATTTCCATAAAATATAGAAACTTTATTCCTATGTAGTTCTATTTCCTCCCTATATTTTTATGTTATTACTGTCATTTATACTATATCTATTCTAAAAACTGAACAATATATGGTTATAGTCATGACTTCATGTAATCTTATATCTTTTAAAGAAGCTAAATAAATAAAAGCGTGTATATATGTACAGTTTGCTATATGCACTTTATAATTTATTTTTTTCTGGTCCTCTTTACTTCTATCAAGTGTTGTTTCTGTCATAACCATGTCATTACCAACATAGCTTTGTTCCTGCCCACTTTCTTGGTGTCATTACTATGAAGTATGTTGCATTTCTAGGTGTTATATACCCAATAATATCATCATGAGCATGTCATGTTACACAGTTGCTTTTTAAATCAGTCAAGAGAAGAAAGAGAAAGAACTATGCAATTATGCTATTTTGTAATTACCTACATAATTACCTTCACTGGCACTCTTTTTTCTTGTGGCTTTGAATTACTCTCTCTGTTGGCTGTTTTCAGTCATAAGAACTTCTTTTATTATTTCTTTTAAGGTTGATCTGCTAGCAATAAAGTCTCTCATCTTTGTTTACCTTGGAATGTCTTTATCTCATCCATTTATCTCACACTCATTTTTGAAAGATAATTTTGCTAGACAGAAGATTTTTTAACAGTTTTTGTTTTTAGCACTTTGAATGTGTCATCCATCCCAGCCTTCTGAACTCTACAGTTTGTTGTTATGGTTCCTTTTTGTCTTGGTCTTTTCAAGATTTTCTCTTTGTCTTTTAAAAATTTGACTATGACTAGTATGGGTGTTTTGCTCTTTGTGTTTATCTTATAGTTTGTTGAAGTTCTTGGTTCTGTGCATGAATGTTTTTCTTCAAATTTGGGAAGTTTTCAGCCTTCATTTCCTTGATTATTTGTTCTCTCCCTTGCTTTTGTTTACTTCTGGTAGTCCTTTAACATGTATGCTGGTGTGTTTAATGGTATTCCACATTTCTCTGATACCCTGTTAATGTTTCTTCATTCTTTATTCTGCTTCAGATTGTATAATCTCTACTGATCTATCTTCAAGTTCATTGATTTTCTTCATGTATCAACTCAAGTCTAGTGTTGAACAATTCTAGTGAATTTCTTATTTCAATTATTGTATTTTTCAATCAGAACTTTAACTTGGTTCTTTTTAATAATTTCTATCTCATCATTGATATTCATATTTTATGAGATGATTCTCATACCCTCTTTTAATTCAAGTATGGTTTCCTTTAGTTCTTTGAACATATTTGCAATAGCTGCAAAAGCCTTTGCCTGCTAAGTCTACCATCTGGAGCACTTCAAATATCTATTCTATTGCCATATTTTTCCCTGTGTATGAATCATAGGAAAAAACTTTCTCATTTGTTGTCATGTATTATTATTTTTGTTGAAACTTGGACATTTTCAAAAATATATTGTACGAATTATGGATACTGATAAATGAAGCTAGTTGTTGTTACTTGCTTGGTCATTGGTTTGTTTGTTTAGAGACTTGGCTGAAATGATTCTGTAATGTGTATTTTTCCTGCACTGTGCAGCATCTGATGTTTTCACCCATATTTTCTTCCCTTTTTGTTGTTGTTTAAACTTGGTCACTCTTGGGTCAGCATAAACTACTTATTGGTCAAGAGTTGCACATAAGCCTCCTTAGACAGTTAGATTTTTACCTTTTACTGTTGGACATGTGTGTGTGTGTGTGGTTTGGAGACTATCACAGTTCAGGGATTTTATATTTTCCCCCCATGTTCAGCCAGAAATAGTAGCTTGGAGGTTTTCTTTCTAATCATTCCTTAGAGAATGCAGCCTTTACATTCATATAGTTTTTGAGGCTGCTAGGGATGACTATAACATTATTTTAAAACTTGGCTTCTTAAGAAATCACTTCTGGGGGCGTCTGGGTGGCTCAGTTGGTTAAGCGTTAAGCGTCCAGCTCTTGGTTTCGGCTCAGATCATGATCTCGTGGGTTGTGAAATTAAGCCCTATGTCAGGTTTCACACTCAGCAGGGAGTCTGCTTGAAAGATTCCCTCCCTCTGCTCCTTCTCTCCCCCTCCCCCGCTTGCTCGCTTGCTGGAGTGCTCGAGTGCGCGCTCTCTCTCTCTAATAAAGAAATCTTAAAAAAAAAAGTCACCTCTGGTCACAGTAACTTATTGTTTTACCAATATCCAGTTAGAGGTTGTGTTTAAGGCCCTTTGCTGTGAAGCTTCAGACATTGCTGATCTGTTTGAGGTTTGGGGAATGCTTTCAAGTCTATCCCACATCTTGCTCTGACTGTTCCTGAGCAAGTTTAGCCTAGAGATATATGTGCGCTGGCTTCCAAACCTGAGAGTTGATTCTCTTTACTAAGCTTCTGGCTACTCTGCTATTTTATTTGTATGAGAGCTACCAACATCTTAGCCTTGAGGCTTATGAAAATGTGTTTTTTCTACTATCAACCTTGAAGAAGGATTATTCTTTCCATAATAAGGAAATTGTTTCCTTTTATTTATTTATTTATAATATCTACCCCTTCATTGTGAATAAACTGAAGCTCAGCTATCTAAGCTACATTCAGAATTCAGTAATTGATAATTCCAGAGCAGGTTGGTGGAAGGTTCTCTTGAGTGTGAGGTAGTCTATCTAGCACAGTATGCCTGGCATAAACAATTTTAATCTAGGAACAAAATTTGGGTTCCATAGCACCAGGTGGAATTCAACTCTCTTAGTGGATAAAAACCTCAGCCTCGACTTATATATTTAGCTAAGAAAGACAACTTAAGCAGCTGAGAAAATGATTTCTTACTTTAATATCTAAAGGCCTATTTACGAACGATTCCCTGTGGTTGACACACATTTGGTAAGAATAAGATATTCCTTCCCCCACCTCAAGATTTCCAGCCCTTGCTGCACAAACCTTTTCCTAGTTATTCAAACACTAAAGTGTTAACTATGAATGGATTTAGCAGATATAATTAAAATCCCTAATCAACGGGCTTTAAATTGGAGATATTATCCTATTGCTAATATCCTATCTTATTGATCTAATGAAGCAAGTCTTTTAAGATAAAGTGAAGTGGCAGGGTTTCCTTTCCTTTTTTTTTTT
>ML101535.1:0-10715 GCA_003697995.1 Taxidea taxus jeffersonii | reverse complement strand
TTTTTTTTTTTAAAGGCTAAATGATATTCCATTATATGTATATACCAGATTTTCTTTATCTACTCATCAGCTAACAGACATTTAGGTCATTTCCATATATTGGCTATTATGAATAATGATGCAGTGAGCATAAGAATGCAGATGTCTCTTCAAGATACTGATTTCAATTTTTGTGGACATACATCCAGAAATGAGATTGCTGGATCATATGAGAATACTATTTTTATTTTTTTTGAGGAACTTTCACATGCTCTGTACCATTATACATTTCCACAAACAGTTTGCAAGTATTTCAATTTCTCCACAAATACACCATCATTTGTTACCTTTTTATTTGTTTTATAATAACCATCCTAACAGATGTGAAATGATATCTCACTGTTGTTTTGATGTACATTTCCCTGAAGATTAGTAAGGTTTAGCACCTTTTCATATACATGTTGGCCATCTGTATGTGCTTTATCTGGGAAAATGTCTATTGAGTCTTTTCCTTATTTTTTAATTGTTTGTTTTTTAAAGATTTTATTTATTTATTTGACAGACAGAGATCACAAGTAGGCAGAGAGGCAGGCAGAGAGAGAGAGGGAAGCAGGCACCTCGCTGAGCAGAGAGCCCGACACGGGGGCTCAATCCCAGGACCCTGAGATCATGACTTGAGCTGAAGGCAGAGGCTTTAACCCACCGAGCCACCCAGCCGCCCCTAATTAGTTGTTTTTGTTTGTTTGTTTTTATCTCTTTTTTTGCTATTGAGTTGTAGGAGTTTTGCTATTGAGTTGTAGGAGTTTCTTATGTGTTTTTAAGCCCTTATCAGATATATGGTGTGCAAATACTTTCTCCCTTTCTAGACAGCCTTTTCCCTCTGTTTGTTTTCTTTGCAGCACAGAAGCTTGTTGGTGTAATATAGTCTCATGTGTCTATTTTTCCTTTTGTTGCCTTTGCCTTTACCTTTGATATCATATCCAAACAATCACTGCCTAGACTGATAACATGGAATCTTTTCTCCTGTTTTCTTTTAGGAGTTTTATAGTTTCAGATCTTATGTTTAAGTCTTTAATCTTTTATCCATTTTTAACTGGTTTTGTGTAGTAAAAGGGTCCAATTTCATTCTTTTTTTCATGTGGATATCCAGTTTCCTCAACATCATTCAACAAAGTGGATGAACCTCAAGGACATTATGCTAAGTGAAATAAGGCAGTCACAGAAGGATAAATATGGTATGGTGTCACATGAGTATCGAAAACAATCAAACTCAGAGAAACAGAGAACAGAATTTGTAGGGACTGAAAGGAGTGAGAAATAGGGAGTTGCTGTTCAACAGATGTCAGGTTTTAAGCTACTCAAGATGAGTAAGTTATAGAGATATGCTGTACAACATTATGCTTGTAGTTAACAATAACATATTATGCCGTTCAATATTTGTCAAGAGGGTAGCGCTCATGTTAAATGTTCTTACCATAATGATAGATTAGATAGATAATAAGATGGATAATAAGATAGGTAGATAGATAGATAGATAGATAGAGAAAGAAAGAGGTCACGTGTGAGAGACATTCTCCTGTTGACCTAGAAGAAAGTGGAAGCTGCCATGAGTTCAAAAGCTACAAAGAAATGAATTCAGTCAACAAACTGAATGAGTTTGGAAGAGGTTCTCAAACTTCAGATAAGAATGCAGCCCCAGGGGCGCCTGGGTGGCTCAGTGGATTAAGCCTCTGCCTTCGGCTCAGGTTATGATCTCAGGATCCTGGGATCAAGCCCCACATCGGGCTCTCTGCTCGGTAGGGAGCCTGCTTCCCTTCCTCTCTCTCCTCCTGCCTCTCTGCCTGCTTGTGATCTCTGTCAAATAAATAAATAAAATCTTAAAAAAAAAAAAAAAAAAGAATGCAGCCCCAGCTAACACTTTGACTGCAAACCATGTGAGACTTGAACAGAAAATCTACCCATGGAAACTGTACAATAGTAAATTTGTATCACTTTAAGCTACTAAGGTTGTGGAAATGTGTTACACAGCCACAGAAAACTAATCAATTTCTTTTCTCTATAATTGAATCCTTGTCTCTGCTGTGCCTGATTGCTAAGGGCAGTACTGTCTACCTGCATTTGCCAATGCTGCTGCTATAGTCCTAATGATTTAAAAATAATCACTTGTCTGAATAAAAGTCTCTCACCTAAAAGAAAACTGCCACAAGTCTGTGAATAAAGCCTTCATAAAGTGTGGTAACCTGGCAAGTTTGTAAACTCTTGTGGCCAGCCTTTACAAGAGGGTAGGTTCAAAGCAATCTCCCCAAGCTATATGGTAAAAAGTCAACCACAAAACAGGATACACTAATTCAAGAAACACATAAGCTGCTGATTATAATTAAGGTCAAAATCTACCACAGCTCCCACTTGCTAACCTAAACCACCATCAAGCCCAATCAGAAGATACCCAGACTTTGGGAAATACACAAACTTTGGGCCTTATAATACAATAAAACAATAACAAACAAACAAACAAAAAACCAACTTGTACAATTCCTGAAGACTCGGTTATCAGTTTTAAACATGATTGCTTTCATGTGTGTGAATGTACATATATGTATGTATATGTGTACATATATGTTTATATATGTAAATATACATGTATATATGTATATATGTATATATGTATATATATATATCAGTAAATTCATTGAGAAGGAAGTTAACTACTGTATGCATAACTGAGCAATAATTTCTAATATTGAGACCAGATACCTTATTAATGATTCCAGCAGAGTATCCATTAGATTTTAAATTGACCTCTGAAGAAACCCATTTTACTCAGCTTACATATAAAAAATAATTTGGCAGATGGATTCTTTGAACATCCCTGTAATATAAAAATGTACAGTTTGTTTCAAAGAAATAGTCCAAATTTTGTATGCAAAGAATGCTATCTATCTGTTATCAAACTTCAGAAAAATTAAAATATATGAAGCATTTAAACTTCTCTTTCTAACCCTCTTTAGTAATGTGTGATATCTTCTCTTCCTTGGTAATCCTGACATTATTAATTGGAGCACACGCTAAGCTGCTATAACAAGAAGTCCCAAAATACAGAAACTTAAAGAAAATAAATGTTTATTCTCCCTTTCATCAATCCTCATGTCTCCAGAGGTAAGAAGCCTGAGATTAGAAGGCACTTGTATATTTCTGAACACATGACTTCCACCTTCAAGTCCACAGGTGTTGTTCTTATCAAGTACTTGTGGCCTGCATAGCAGGGAATAAGAAGGCAGCAAGTGAGCACAAGTACATCTCTTTTTATGGGCATGACTACAAACAGCATTATTTCCAATTATGCCCTGTTGTCCAGAACTTAGTCACATGAGTACATCAACTGGAAGAAAGTGGGAATGTAGCTATAAATGATAACCATATGCTCAGTTAGAACTGGGGGAGCTTTAATGTTAAAGAATAAGATAATGGGACACCTGGTGGCTAAGTCGGTTAAGCGTCTAACTCTTGATTTTGGTTCAGGTCATGATCTTAGGGTCATGAGATTGAGCCAGGCTTCCCTGCTCAGCAGGGAGTCTGCTTGAGATTCTCTTCCTCTCCCTCTGCCTCTCCCCCTGCTCGTACTCTCTTTCTAAAATAAATAAATAAATCTTTTAAAAAAAACAACAATGGATAGCTATTGTTGGACTTCTAGTATTTGTCCTTAGTTCATTACATCTTACCACACAATAACCTATTGTGTTTACCTTTTCCTATTTTCAATGGCTATATTCCTAAATTAGTTTTCATTCTTTTCTCACACCAAATCCAATTTACCATTACCTTGATGGTCAGGTCTAGTGTAAGTATTAGAAAATATTTTGATTAAGTTTAATCATAAAATGGGAAGATTTAATATCATATTATACTTTCCAGGATATTTTCATTTTTTTTAAAGATTTTATTTATTTATTTGGCAGAGAGAGACACAGCAAGAGAAGGAACACAAGCAATGGAGTGGGAGAGGGAGAAGCATGCTTCCCGCCAAGCAGGGAACCTGATTCAGGACTCAGTCCCAGGACCATGGGACCATGGCCCGAGCCTAAGGCAGATGCCTAATGATTGAGCCACTGTGGCACCCCAGATATCTTCATTTCACACAAGAGGATACCCATTACAGTTATTTTACTGGATCATACTGAAGATTCTAACACCAAACTTTGATCAAAACAAAGTTTGATAATGTATGGACAACATTTAGGTGCACAAAACTTGGGGGCAGCAATTAGGAAGATATGAATCAATGATAAGGGGATTGAATCCAGCTTCCCAAATCTATTCTTCCAATTATCATGAACAAGAACAGCACTTCTATGAACGGACAGATTCTATTTGTCATGAGTCTTGTTATTTCTTTGTTTTTAGCAGTCTGGGACTGCATGTTCTTTTAGCATAAAATATCCTGTCTTGGAGATTCGCATCTATTCTTTGTGAGTAAAAGAGTTAAGGGCAAAAAATATAATTGCTATATAAAAAGCATTATATAAAAAGTAATTGTTTTGGACTGTTAGGAACACATTAGTGTTTTTCCAAAAATGCAGTTCCAGGGGCGCCTGGGTGGCTCAGTGGGTTAAAGCCTCTGCCTTCGGCTCAGGTCATGATCTCAGGCTCCTGGGATCAGGCCCCGCATCAGGCTTTCTGCTCATCGGGGAGCCTGCTTCCCTTCCTCTCTCTCTGCCTGCCTCTCTGCCTACTTGTGATCTCTGTCTGTCAAATAAATAAATAAAATCTTAAAAAAAAAAATGCAGTTCCACTTCAAGGATGTAAACTTAATATTCCAATACTGAAAATACAACATTGAATCCACCAAGGTATAAAGGCAGAGAATTATTTATTATGTTCATTTTTTTTAACTTATGTGCAAATGAAGTTTATCCAACTTGGAGCTTACTTCTACAACAAGCTTTACCCAAAGTTATTTTTAAATAACCTAAAAATGAAGTGATTGGGTAGCAGCAATTACTACATAACTAAGAAAAAATACTGTAAATGGCTGCATAAATCATGACCGTATTACCAATAAGGGCTCCATTAGCTCAGGTGGTCTTCCATAGTATGAAAACACATTTGTGTATCATAATTTATTATGAGGCAAGTAACAAATTATTTGCTAATTTTAAAAAAGTGCCAGAATTGGTAAGCCATTTATTATTTTAAAAATAGAGCATGAAGTTTAAAACTTCTGTTCTTCATAAAAAACTATAAAGACAATGAAAATACAAGCCACACACTGAATGAATACTTATATATCTGATAAAGAATTTATATTTATAATATATAAAGAAACCTCAGGCCTTAGAATTATGAAACCAAAACCCCCAAATTAAAAATAAATAGGTGGGGGCACCTGGGTGGCTCAGTGGGTTAAGCCTCTGCCTTCAGCTCAGGTCATGATCCTGGGGTCCCGGGATTGAGCCCCACGTTGGGCTCTCTGCTCAGCGGGGAGCCTGCTTCCCTCTCTCTCTGCCTGCCTCCCTGCCTATTGTGATCTCTCTCTCTCTGTCAAATAAAAAAAAAAAAAAATTAAAAAAAAATAGGTGAAAGATTTTAACAGACATATTACCAAGGATACACAGATCTCTAGCATACACATACACAAAACACTCAGCATCATGAGTCATTAAGGAAATGCAAGTTAACCACAATGATATATCACTACACCTATTAGAATGGCTAACATTAAAATGATTGACTAAATGCTGGTGAAGATGTAGTGGACCTAGAACTCTTATACACTGTGAGTCGGAATGTAAAATAGTATAACTATTTTGGAAAAGAGTTTAGCAATTTCTTAAAAGGTCAAACAGATACCTACTATAGGATCCAATCATTCATAGGTATTTATCCAAAGTAATTGAAAGCACATGTCTATACAAGTTATATACATAAATGTTCACAGTAGCTTTGTTTTATAATGGCCAAATGCTTGAAACAAATAAATGTCTGCCAGCACGGGAATGGATTAAGAAACTGGTATATTTATGCAGTGAAATACAACCTAACAATAAAAAGTCATGACCTGGGGCACCTGGGTGGCTCAGTGGGTTGAAGCTTCTGCCTGAGGCTCAGGTCATGATCACAGGGTCCTGGGATCCAGCCCCGCATCAGGCTCTCTGCTCAGTGGGGAGCCTGCTTCCTCCCTCTCTCTCTGCCTGCCTCTCTGCCTACTTGTGATCTCTGTCTGTCAAATAAATAAATAAAATCTTTAAAAAAGTAATGACCTATTTATATGCTACAAAGGATGGATGTACAAAATAATTACACAGGGGACGCCTGGGTGGCTCAGTTGGTTAAGCAGCTGCCGTCAGCTCAGGTCATGATCCCAGCGTCTTGGGATCGAGTCCCACATCGGGCTCCTTGCTCAGCAGGGAGCCTGCTTCTCCCTCTGCCTCTGCCTGCCACTCTGTCTGCCTGTGCTCACTCTCTCTGACAAATAAATAAAATCTTAAAAAAAAAAATTAAAAAAAAAATTATTACACAGTACAAAAAGCCAAATCCTCACTTTCCCCCAAAGAGTATCTTCTCATTCCCTGATTTCATTTGTTTAAAATTTTAGAAAATTCAAACTTATCTCTAGTGATAGTAACCAGAACCAGATCAGTATTAGCTTGAGAATTGAAATATATGAAGAAGCAAAAGGGAGGAATTACAGGGAAGCACATGGAAATCACTGGAATTGTCAGACATATTCATCATATTGTGATCATCCTTCAGATGTATACATATGCCAACACATTAAATTGTACACCTTAAATATATGCAGTTTATTGTATAAAACTGAATTCAAATTCAGGTATCTCACCTGAATGAAGACTTTTAAATAAATGAACAAGAGAAGATTCAATAGTTTCAATGAATTTAAAAATATCTGACAGAGAAGGGGAGAAAGTTGCCATTTGGACATGGAATAGCTCAAAATCACATGTGCGTCTTTAAGTAAATGTTATAAATGTGACTGTCATCTGTCATTTTTGCCTCAGTGGAAAAAAACTGGAATCTCTGTTTCAGGCTATGTTTGAACTTGAGGCCATCCAGAGGCTAAAACATGGTCCCTGTGCTATAAAACTCTTAAAAGGAATTGCAGGCGATGCACCTTTTCTCATTCTACATTTCAATTAAATTGCGACTTCCTCAAGGAAGACAGTATTCTAGATTCATAAAATATTAGGTAAGAAAGCAAGGAAGACAGTATTCTAGATTCATAAAATATTATAGAAGAAAGCAATTTACATTCACGTAGTCAAGCTTAACTATTTTCAGATGACGGAACTGAACTAGCAAAATTAGCACACAGAAATATATTGGTATAGTTGAGACTAAAATCTCTCTTCAACTCCCCGCCCAGAGTTTTCTCCATTACATCATGACATCATTTCCCTTTTACTGAACTCTATACCCTGAGTATACCCAGTGATTGATAAGTTTGCTTACCAACTGATGATCCTAATTTTGACAATTAGGAAGAGTCTCTTCACAGTTAATTGTATTCAGAATGTTGAGGGACAAAGAGTTCACGAGAATAAGAAATAGTGGAAAAAATCTGAATCTTCCTGTTTATTCCTCTTTTCCTCTTTCTTTAAGATTAGCTCTATTTACAAATAAGTGTTCTAAGACTATTAAGAACCAATTCTCTACAAACAATAAAAAATTAATTGGGACTGTGGTAGGAAAAATCCAGAAAGAACTGCTAAAATGTCAATTTATGAATTAAGACTATTAGTAGAGATTAAATCAGTCTGGTGAACCATCAGTGGGAGACCTTTGAGAAACTCCATGCCATTTATAGTAAAGGCTCTGACGCCTTGCTGTTCATTTATATTAGGTAACGAAATTACTACTGCAACAGAAGCACTTTGTAGGATCTATGGCACTTGGCAGGAAAAGAGAATTGATTCCAAGCCAAAGAAATGACAGCACAGTATAGCTGCTGCTGACTTGAAGGAATTAAAAAAAGAAGAAGAATGGATAATAATAGATGCATATGGGCAGTGAGGAGAAGTGCAATCAGCTCAGATTAATTATAAGCCCAATACATGCACAAGAGACAAATTTTGAAGGAGACCAAGATAAAAGGGGACAGGCATTTAAGGTGGCTGTAGGGAATTGATATATTCAGGCAAAAAAGAAGACTCTACATTCTCATCAGCTAGGACAAAAGACGTGTCACAAAAGGAATATCATGAACGACTCTGTAAGCAGGAAGAAGTAATCACTGGCCCTGGCACATGGAGACACATTTAATCTGTCCAAAGGAGTTATTCATAGTTCTCCTTATCATTATGTGATGTTCATTTTTCTTAGATCACTTTGGGAAATGTATCATGGTGAGCAGGAGCACTGATGACTTATTAAAAAAACAAATGCTGGTCTACGGCCATACCACCTGAACGCGCCCGATCTCGTCTGATCTCGGAAGCTAAGCAGGGTCAGGCCTGGTTAGTACTTCATGGGAGAAAACAAATGCTGGAAAATATTAATAAAAACATAGGCCACAAACTTTAATTTCTGATTGAATCACACTATCATATCCCAAGGTCACACATTCAATAAATTCACCCTCATAGATCATAGCCCATAGCTACTACATATGTGAAGAAAAGAAAACTAACAAAAATTCCTTGTCCAAAACAGATACCTCAAAATCCATGAACTTTGATCATATAAGAGGTATTTCCAGTATTCCCTCATTAATAGTATGACTCTTGCCTTAGATTTGATTTCATTAAGAGTGTGTTCTCCAACAGCAGATATATAATAGCAAGTTCAGGGAAGAGGCCTGTTATAAATAGGTTAACAGCAGGAAAATGTATGTAAAGCCACGTGAACTAAGTGGAATTCATAAGTTATAATAAATAAAATAGATCAATCTTAATAGTCAGAGGTCAATTAATATATAAACATACATTTCTACACCTCAATCACGATGTCAACACATTCTATGATAGAAGATGGTTTATGTTCAGAATGATGATTCATAGTCACTGAAAGAATGAAAAATAACATTTAGTACACTCCACAAAAAAGATACGAAAGTGAAAAGTATAGTATAGAAATGCCTCTATGCAAAATTATTAAAATGAAAAAAAATTCTTGCCCTGAGTATAGAAATTATTGGGAAAATTCCCTTATGTGAAACACTTTATTAGTCATGAGACATTTTCTAGACAGACCACAGTAAACTCACTGACAAAGAAAACAAATATATATCTGTCACATCTCTTTTGTTGGAAGTGAGAGAAATCCAGCTAAAATTATTAAGGAATTTTTCAACTCATGACCTGATAGCCTAGTGGTATGTCTGTGTTCAAATATAGATGGATAGAGGTACATAAAGTTGCCAGGAATCTACTGTTCTTAATTTCTTGACTCAATTTCTTTTTGTGTGTGTTTTTTTAACTTTTGATTTTGAAATAGTCTTAGGCACATAGAAAATTTGGAAGAATATTACAAAGAGTTCACATATACTCATTCTTCAGTTTCTCCTAATGTTAGCAATTTAGGTAAGCATAATACAATTTTCAAAACCAGGAAATTAGCATTGGTACAATATTATCAAATAAACTAAAGACCTTTAAATTTCACCAGATTTTTATTCCCCTAAAATCTTTCTTTCTGTTCTAAGATTAAATCCAGACTGCCATATTGCATTAGCTGTTCTGTTTCTTCAGTCATTTCCTATTTGTGACAATTCCACAGTCTTCCTTTGTCTTTCATTATCTTGAAACTTTTGATAAATAGTGATCACTTATTCTGTGTCTGTGCCTCAATCTGAATTTGTCTGACATCTCTTCTTGATTGGTAACTAGGTTAAGTTTATGCAATTTTGGCAATACCACAAAATATTGATTTTTTTCCCCTCTTCCAGTGTATAATACTGAGGGAACATAATGCCAATACATCTTATTTCTGATGATGTTGACCTTGATTGCTTGGTTAAATTTTCTCTGCCAGATTTCTTCATTGTAAAGTTAACATTTCTCCCTTTATAATTGAAAAATAACTTGGAGGAGACATTTTGAGACTATGCTAATACCTGTTTCTCCTCAGACTTTCACCCAATGATTTTAGTATTCATCAGTGGACATTGTTTGGAACAATTATTCTGTGATGTTTGCCTTGGCACTGTTTCTTCTTCATTAGCTTCAGTCCCAAAGGGATACTAATAAAGAAATAGTGACTACAAGTAGCTCTAGTCTTAAGTCCAGCCAGCTCAGCAATCCCATTGAAAGGAGCGCACACCTCTTTCCCCACTTGCAACAGAATGCCTAGTGCTACTAATTGTTTCCTTTGTTTCCGTCATGTATTAATTGCTGAATTGATTCCAGCAGGGATAGAGAAAGGGAAGGCCACTGTCATAGATGGGTCATGGCTTATGTTCCCACTTCTGGAGTTGGAGGGTAGGTTGTCCCAATGTAACCACATGAACTGAGAATGGAGAGGAGGCGATTTCCCAAGGAAAAAAAACCATGAAGTTCTTACCCAATGAGACAACAGATGCTGCATGGGCTAAATCAACAGATATCCAAAACACGAAGACATAATGAATTATTCTGGTGTGTTTTGAGGTCCAAGTTTGAGAAAAACAATTGTTAAACTTATCAATACTTAAAAATACAAGCATTTCAATTTACCTTAATTATCACAATGTGGAAGACTGCAAGTTCTTGGTTATTGTTGCAGTGTTTCCTGGCCCTTATAGT